>CM075854.1:31669756-31802256 GCA_037975125.1 Latrodectus hesperus
CATGTTCTGTAACGGGCCCTCGGTATGCAGCCATGCTGAAAAATTATGACTTACCGGAGTTGCGTCGGCTGAATGCACTCAATGACATTGTTTGGATGCAAGATGGCGCACCTCCACATATAGAGAGGTCAGTTAAAAGGCTCCTGGATCAGCATTTTGGTGATCGCATCATCTCACGCTATTATCCTTTTCCGTGGCCTGCGCGATCCCCAGATCTGACGCCTATGGATTTCTGGTTTTGGGGCTATCTCAAATCCAGAGTTTATCTGTGCAATCCTCAAACATTGTCGGACTTAAAGGATTCTATACGGCGTGAGATTGGAAACATCCCTCGTGCCATGTTGCGTGCAGCGACATTGTTCACCGTCTCCCGCATGCAATGCGTAATTGCCTGTGATGGCACTCATGTGGAAAATGTTTGAAATTAATAAAGATTTTTTTTCTCTATGTGTTCTCATCATTGAGCAGTGTCTTGTCTCTGTCGTATGCATTATTCCTCCGTGCGCCTTGAAGAACTGTTTGTATGTGTATAACACGTCGGTTTTCGGACATATCGGTACCGTTTCATATATATATATATATATATAATATATATATATATGAACTAACTTATTAATTTTCCAAGAGTAATTTTAATTTAAAATCCAGAGAATTGTATTGTATTATTGTAATTTAATTAAAACAAGAAATCACAGAACATATGAATAAAAATATAACACAAATGCATATTTATTTTAAAAAATATGAACATTTTCAAATATCTCTACATTTTGCGATATATATATTCTTTTATTTATATAGTCTACTTTATATAAAAGGTAAAAGGCATAAACATAGATTTAGTTACTTTTTTGTGTGACAAAACTGTATTTTAAATTAAATTTTTGATTAAAAATTGTTTTAGCAGTGTTTAAAATGCATTAAAATTTTAAGTTGTGTTTACTTTGAAAATAAATAAAATTAAGAATACACAAATCTTATAAGATAACTTTAAACAACATTATTTAATTATTGTAATTCTTTTCTTTGTCACTTCTAATTTTCAATTTTTCATAATTTCATCTCTGTGTGAATATATAAAACTTTCTTATTCAAATAAAATCTACAATTTTTCTGAATAAAAATTTCAGCGTTTCATAATTTATTCTATTAACAAAACTTTTTAAAACTATTTACGATTCGATATCTCGATAGATCAGGATACAAAAATAAGTATTTGCCTCATATGATTTAAAGCCATACCATAATATATGCTCTTGCCTTAAATCATATCCCAGTTAAGAATTAAAATATTCAATTTTCTTCAAATAGAATTTCTGAATTTTCAAAAAATATTTTACAAAATATGACACAATTTCATTTTTATGAAAAAATTTACTGTTACACTTTATAGTTTGAACATTTATTTATATTTTGTGTTCTGCAGCTCAGAATATTCTCTAAAATTATCTATCTGGAGAGTATTTTACAAGTATTTTCCTTACAAGTTCTTTTAATATGAATTTGAAAAGTGTAAATTTATTTTAAATATGCCATTGCATTGATTTTATAAAATGAAATTATTGTTTCCCTTGAAAGTTTATAAAATCTGGGGGTAATCTAAGAATGAACTTATTCATGTTCTATATAATGATTCTCTAATTTTTCAGGAAGGCTTATTATTGAATTTATATTTGATATTTTAAGAGAATTAATTACATGAGAATACTTTTTATCTTGTCATACGTTTCAATAAAATGCTAACGTCAGTTTTGGGTTAAAGATAGCGTAATATTATGTGTATATTTTTTGAAAATGTATCTGCTTTTTAGGATTCTTGAAAAAATTTCATATTAATTTTCTGGTCATCACAGGAATTTTTGTATGTATTACTTGGATTAATTATGTGTTCTTAAATTCCTTATAACATCTTTCAGTTATTCTTACTGTCATTAATCTAAACTCTTTATCAATCACTTTTATTTTAAAGAATACATCATATAATTTAGTAACTGAAAGGTATTTTATGACTTTTTGACTGCCCATCTTTTAAGAATAGATACCAAAAAAACAAATTTTGTAGATAGGACGTCAAATTAACATGTTTCAACGAAGGAAAACACATAGAAACTCAATGATCAATCTCACAAGATATAGTATTTATTAGTAACTATGATTGAGATATAAAAAGTCATTCAGAGTATATTGGTCTACTGGTAATTATGCAACAGTAAGTTTGTTCGGAAGAATCGTTAATACATATTGCATTTTACTGGTGCTTAGAAATATAGATAATGCACACAACCAAAAGGATACATAAAGAGTATTATCTGGCTACAATATAATAGAAAAAATTGCTAGTTATTTTAGGTAAAATTTTTTCAAATAGATCTAAATATTGCTTGGCCGATTAAAGTAAATTGTATCAAGAGGTAAATTTAACAATAGGAGAAAAATGCAATTTTAATAAAAATATTGAGCAAAGATATTAATTACTATATAAGCAACTAGCTTAAAGTGATAAGCAAAAAAACTCTTTTTGAAAATTGTGATTTTATCCATTAAATATTCTTTTCTTATAATGACGTTATGTAAAGTTACACTATGTTGTTAAGTCTAGCATGTTTTTAACATGAGCATATAAAAAAATAAATTAGAGATTCATATTTTGTATAATACTTAAATTAAAAGCACATAATAAGGTTAAAGTTCTGGATTTAAAAGTGTCTTTCTTAGCTAATTTTTGTTTTCTCAACAAAATGTGAGTTTTCTATTAAATGTTGAACACATTTTGATGAATAATCACTCATAAAATAATAAAATTATGGTGAAACAGATGTCATTCATGCAAGGAATAATTAATACACTTTTCTTTTTAATGAATAATGTGGTTGAAAATTTCTTTTTTTCAGATTTAAATATCATTTCGCTCATAAATATCGCCTGTTCGTGTTATTAATTTCACGTTTTCCTCCTTTTTTTTATAAACATCACCTGCGAATGTTATAAATTTTATGTTTTTCTCTTTTGTTTGTAAACAAAATCACAAACCAAATGTATGTTTACTCATGTGTTTGTTTGATGTTTTATTCTATGCGGTGCTTTATTCAATCAGAAATTAAAGAGAACAGCACCATCTAAATGGAATACACTGTACGTAATTCTTTGAATGACCATTTCACAGGAAAAAGAATTGGGTGAGGTCGCTGAATTCCTCGGGCACCCAGTCCCCTGATATTATACTAGCATTACTCCATTTGGGGATTCGTTAAGGACATCTTTTACAGGACAGATGTGACTAATGTTGATAATATAAAAGCGAGGATTTCATTCACCTTCTGTGAATATTGACATGCTTGTCCTGTCTGTGAATATGACATGCTGTACCTGGTGTAAAATTTTGACTGTTATCATATTATTCTTCCTGCAACGAACGGTGGACTTGTAAAGACCATTTTCAAGGATGATAAAACTGTTTGAGTCTCCCTGCCTATTAGAGTCACCAATTTAAAATTATCGTCATTATTTTATAGATTATTCAACTTCAAAATATATCCAATGTTCTATAGACACCCCGTAATAACCGGAGCTTACAATGGCTGGTGATAAGAACTAAATATTTAGGAGAGGCAAATTAACAATTCACTCAATGCAACCACTATTTAAGAGTAGAAGTTTATGTTAGGATTCAAAAAATATTATTGGGGGTACATCTATTTCGTTAAGTTCTTAATCTCATAAAAGACACAAAATCCCTTTTTACAAGATAAATATTGTTTGTCTTTCAAATACCAATTATTTTTGTTAAATATGTATTGCCTGCAAATCCACTTCTTTTATATTTCATTGTATTAAATCTTTTTAATTTATTAATAATTTATTAGTAATATTAAAAGTTAGAATGATTAATATGTGATTTGTTATGATTAATTAAATTGCCAGAAGCTGAGAATTAATCTTATCAACTTTTTAATTGTACTTAACATTTATTCCGAAAATTAGTATCGAGAAAGAAATCAAGTATATCCTTTACAATCTAAATCACTCTACTACTGATTTTGAGTGTAAAATATTCTTTAATACATTCAAAATAAAAATTTCATCAATATGAACAATTTATATTCCTTTGATATGATAATCTTAGAATGATAGATAATTTTTTTACTAAGCTACAATAATATCAGACTGAAAACTCATCAAAATACATTAACGGAATTATAATAAAATATTTAACTCATGAATCACTATGCAAAAGTATAATTATTTAAATTAAACAAGTCATTAATTAAATAAAAAGTATTTTCCTACG
Source organism: Latrodectus hesperus (assembly GCA_037975125.1). Classification (NCBI taxonomy): domain Eukaryota; kingdom Metazoa; phylum Arthropoda; class Arachnida; order Araneae; family Theridiidae; genus Latrodectus; species Latrodectus hesperus. The sequence goes on from CM075854.1 coordinate 31,674,045, forward strand.
AAAAATGCCGTTTAATGTTTCCTCGATTGTTTTATAGTTATACAAGCAAATCATTTACAGGTATAATGTACACAAAAGCAAAAAAGCGCACTAATTATACTATTTTAATATGGAAAAAATAGAATAAAGTTTTTTTTTAAATAAAGTATGTCAGATTAACTAAATGAATAAAAGAATCAATCCGTAGTGAAAACTAATGTTTAAAAATGTTTGAAAGGGAACCTAGTTTTCATTTAAAAATTTTGGATTGAGATTTTGACTGAAAATCACTACTTTGCAAATATGATCTGTGGAAAAAAATGGACTAATATGCTACAGAAAATATATAATAAACGTTTTTTTTTATATGACAGTGTTAAAAAAAATCTAAAACTGTACTCAACTGCTCTTATGAAGCAAAAAGATTAAAGTCTTATAAGGCCTGAATTAAAACTCCAACTTGATTATTACAGAACTTTTGAAGAAAAGGTTTAAGCTATCAGTGGAATCCCAAAACTGTTCCTGTGTTTTATGTTATGCAATGCATTAGAATATGCTTTAAAACATGTAGAATTAACATTAAATACAGATAAGATCAGCAAGTTGATAATCTCACGCCGAATATATATGAAATTGTTTCAAAAATAAAATATTCTTTAACAAAATATTGGTGATAAGTATAGCAATGATTGATTGCATAATCTAATTTATTATTTCTATTTGTTATGAAACAGTATTTATCAAAACCGTTATGTATTAAGAATCTGTATTTCATTTCTTAACTGTATATAAATTTAAAGAGTAATAAGTTGCTTTTATTTTAAAATTTTCAATTTTGACCACAAGCTTTTATATGATGTACAAAATGGAATAAAAGAGTTATTAGAGTTTGTTAAAATGAAAAATAAATTTAATTTAATGTTTTGAAACTAATCTATGAAGAGAAACCGTAAATGTTTTAAACTACATTGTCGTAAATCACACTCAGAAGAAGAAAAAACATGCATCTATGAGTATTAATTATTTTAAGTTTGCTCAAATAGCTAAGTGAAACATAAAAATTGAAAAAAAATAATGCATTATCATAAAATAAATAATTTTTCTTATGGAAAACACATTATTAAAAATTCTTTCTAGACAGTTATCTAAAATTGAAAGATTAGAGCTAATCTATGATATATTTTGACATTAACTAAATGACTTATAGTAAAATTTTTCCTGTACGTTTTCATTTCAATTGATTAACAATATCATAGCAAATCTCTTGTTACACGGTTTGTAAAGAATTTGATTCTGTTTCTGTTTTCTATATTGTCGCGAAAATATGCCCATTAAATACAAAAAAAGAATTTGCAACAGTATTTTTAAAAGGTAACAGAAATAAACTGAAAACTTTTATTAATCAAAAAATTCAAATTTTTGAGTATATTATTTTATTCCTGGCACATTATTCTCAGAATACCACGTAAATTGAATTTTAAAAGATATTAAAATTCTAAACAAAAGGAGACGCAAAGTGCTCAGGGAATATGTTGCGAGATTAGGCTGATATGGGAAATGGCATTTCATGCTTTTGTTCGAGAATCTATTTTTGAATAAAAAAGGCGTAGTCTAGCATTCAAGATGAATGTTGCACTAGTTTTAATAATTTTATTTCTATTCAAATTTTTCAGAAACTATAACATTGAAAAAAATCGTAGAAGTTCTCCAATAATTAATGGCTTGATAAATGCAAATATAGCACATAAATAATATAAAATCTATGAAAATAGATAAGATGAGACTAAGTAAATTTTAAAAAAAGGACTGTGATAAATGATCTTTTTATACCAAAAAATATTCTTACTTTTATTTGATATTCGCGTATACAAAAAGCATGATGTAAATGAAATTAAATTATTTAAATACATTTGCAAAACAAAGAATAATCTCTTCTCGTTTTAAAAATAAATATCTTATATTCTTTTTTATTTTTTACACAATTAGAAATTTTTTGTACGTTAAATCACTTTTTATTCGTAAAATATCTAAATTTTATTGATTTGTATTGAGTATTGATTATAGCAATTACACAAGTGCTAAAAATACTATTAAAATATTTTACAATTCACTTGCAATTTTCTCAAAAATATAATTTTACTAAGTACAGTATTTATTTTTAACGGTATGAGAGTTAAATGTATCTATTGGTAGACTAAGAAATCGTACCTGTAAATTTTTAAATTCTAAAAAAAAAACATAAATAAATAAAAATCAATTGAGTAAGAAAATTTAATTATGCTGGTGTACAAAATTAAGAGAAATTGCATATTTTGAGAAATTTCTTAAAAATAACTGAATGAAAAGTAAAACCACTATATCGAGACAAAGATGCCAATCATGTATGTCAAATACATAAGCAAGCATGTGTGTGTGGGCGGAGCCAGTAGAGGAACATGCTTCATAACCCCGCGTCACAATACAGGCTTTTCGTTCGATAGCACACCTTTCCGAATGTCTTGCAATCGATTGAATTCAAATTTTAACCGAGACAATGATTAATTAACAATGTTTAGATGATGAAATGAGGTGGGGAATTGTGGGGCGACTAGAAGCAAGCAAGTCTAAGGTCCAGATAAGTAGAGACTTCAGTTTAACGCGCAGCGTTGTGTCCAATTCATGGAAACAGTTCCACGGGACAACATCTCTTGAGAGAAAGCTTGAGCAAGGCTAGAGATGTTAATTCTAGCGAGGTATAACATGATACTTGACGCCGTGTTGACCTGGTTGGTTTGAGAGTCGTTCTTACTATTGGAAATTAGTGAGTTCAAATCTCGACTTAAGAAATTAATGAGTTCGACAAAGAACCATCGTGTTCACTAAAGATGATTGGAGCTTGTTAACTATGTCGTAGTCTGGAATTATACTTCTGGAGGTGGAAGGCCAAATATTGTAGGTCCTTTGTTTGGTTCCTGCTTTAAAATCACGAAGACTAACTGGTCTAAGAAGACTGCTTCTATCTAACTGATTAAGACCAACATAGGGATAGATACAAGAAAGATGCTGGTGCAACAACAACAACAGGGATGCTACAGCTTCTCAGCTCTCTTGTAACCTGTATACGGCCGTATGAACGCGAGTTTCAAAGGTGACTATTTCCAGAAGAATTTATGAGAGAAGGCTGTTTGCATTAAACGCTGTGATCTGCGTCCTGTTCAATTCTACACATGGGAGAGTTAATATAGCATGGTACAGAGAACATAGAAATTGGAGTACGGATCAATGGACGGTCGTTCTTTTCAATGATTCACTCTAACAACAGATTCCAACCGTACGTTTAAATATAGAGAACCAGGGATCCACTGCCTGCCCTCTAGTCTCCACGAAATCAATGATTATGGTGGCGGAAGTTTAATAGTAGGGTCAGACATCATGTTAAATTACCGCACATACCTCTATTTCTTTAACAGAAATAGTGTGTCTGCTGTGAGGTATAGAGATGTGGTCTTGGAGTCCTATGTTCAAGTTTTCAATGGAGCAGTTGGTGCAGCGTTCATTTTAATGAATGAGGATTTGAAGTCACACAGATCTCTTCTACGGTCAATGAATTTCTAAAAAGTGAGGATATTAGCTGGATGGATTGGACAAGCCAATTTCCAGATTTCATTCCTATAAAGTATGTCTGGGATGCTCTGGGAAGGGAATTGCATTTCGCAACCTTTTTCCAAGAAAAAATTCAGTGGCTGAAAATAGCATTGCTGAACGAGTTGGACCAATTTTCTCAAGAAATCATAAACTGCCTTATTTCAAGAAGGAAATCACTATGCAAGGTCTATATATATAAAAGAGGGAACCATACTCCTTATTAACCCATTTTCTTGTTCTATGCTACAACCATTGCTGCATTCCTTCCAACTCCAATGAGTGATACGCAAGGTCATGTGCACCTTTTATAAATGTTGCATAAATATTTGTATCGTAATACATCAATGGATATTTATATCAAATTTCATTAAAAGTAGATCCAGTAGTTCTGGAGATAATTGACCAAATTTGAAAATGTTCCTAACTTTGAATACAAATGTATTAACTTTTAAAAAATAATGAAGTGATTTTAATATTCTTTGTTTCTTTTAATATTGACATATATCATATTTTAAATCATAAATTGTAGAATTTTATTATTCTTTGTTTAGATTTGATTGTATTAAACTATGTTCTTTTTTAATTTATATAATTTGCTTTTCATTTTTATTTAAAATGTCATTTTAAAATTTGAATGTAAATCTTATAAATTTCATTAAAATTATGTTCATTTGATAATAAAATCTTTGAAATTATATAAGCAGTTAATATATTTTCTTTAAATAATTCATTACAATTTAATTGATGTTGGTATAAAAAAAGATTATAAAATTTTAAACCTTTTTTTAACTCCTGTATTTTTAAGTTTTATGTTGGTTGTAAGAGAAAAAGTATGTTTCAAATTTATATATAAATATATTTTTTTGTTTTACATTTACATCTTATGAAATATCACAATTTAAATGTTAGCATTAAAATTTTCTCAATTCAGTAAATTTAATTCGATAATATTATCCGTACACCTTGTTATCCGAAGGAACAATACATATCGTATTTTTATTCCTATGTACATTTCAAATCTACGAATTTCATTTTGCTGAGAATATTATGCATGTAGCATAATATTATTCATCAAATTAAGGAAATGGGTCTTATTTACTTAATAAATGACAAAATTAATGAATATGATCTTCTAAAAAGAATCGAGTTAATTTTCATATTGATAATTTAAATTACATATTTAAATTTTTCAAACCATTTTTAAATAAATTGCTACTAAAATAAGTCAAATAACTTGTCTACTTATTTCTTAATGTATTTGCTGTTTCTTCTTCAATTTCAGGAATTATTGATATATTTAGCATATTACTAAGTAACAGAAATCGTTAAATATATTTTTTTGACTTGACGAAAATAATTCTAATGCAATATCCTACAAAATACCCGAAGGTTCTCAAAAGATTTTAAGCAAAGCCATGAGAAATGAGAACAAATAAAGGAATATTCACTTACGAGTTCATCATTAATGTACCATCGTAAGGTGGCAGCTGGTTTCGATTTGGCGGATGTGCAGTTCACAATTACTGTGTCGCCGATACGGTATTCTTGATTGCCTCCAGTCAGTGTGGGTCCTTCAGAGGGGAGAACTAGAAAAAGAGACAAGAATGTTCGACCCGTCATAGAGTCTTCTATTATTGAACATTTGGTCATGCGCATTCTGTAAAAACTTCGTCTATTTCCGAAATAATTATATAGTATATACAAACTTAAGCTTATTTTTATATCTTTAGAAAATATAATAGTAAATAATTTAGTGTAGTTTTAATAAATGAATATAAGTCATCATTTAAAGTTATATTTTAATTGTTTTTATCATGTTAAAATTTTGTTTGTTTGTATCTGTACGACCACGGATTTATACATTGAAATATATGAATTATAAATTTAATAGAAAACTTTTTGCTTCCTTTCATGATAGCATTTATTAGCTAAGGTGCATTTTCATTTATATATTTCACAATATAACTAGTTTTAAAAGTTTCCATACTGTATAGAAATTAAACATTGCTAACTATTCATGCAAAATAGAGAATCTCATATCTGTATAATTATAGCAAATAATTTATGTAAATTAATAATATTTATCCTTCTCTCAAATATCAAACATGCTATAGAATCCCTGATTTCAATTACGATTTGATTATAAGAATATATGTTATAATTTTATAAGAAGGTGTAAAAATTATAAGCAAAATACTTACCGGAAAAGAAGACTGAAATACATGCTTAGATTGTCTGCACAATTTCATAAATAAAAGTATTAAATAGCAATAAACTATACTTACCACTTAGATTAGAATTAATTTGCATGCGGACAAATTTGACTTTATGCAATTACTTACCCAATAAGGAAGAACACCCCATATTTGGTTTCTTTCTTTAGAATTTGCTTGATAAAATTAATTCAATAATTTATTTATTTACTACCTTACACAAACCATTTTACAACTATTGCTTTGCGTTAAAATTTATGTGATAAATTAAATATTAAGCAAATATTTAATCTTAAACTAAAGAATTTATTTGCCATTATAATTAATTTAAATAAAATGTGAGTCATATTTGCGTTATATTTCTAAATATTAAGTAAGAAAAGTATTAATATTTTCAAGTAACATTTCTGCGTTTCATCTAAGAAAACTAAAGTTTGATAAAATATATTAACAATCGTAAAATTATGTTAGACCTTGAATGCAAAACATGTAATGTAATATTTTTCAGTTGCAAATTTTTATTTCTTAACCAAATATCAGAAAAATATTCGTAGAAATCGCATAAAATTATCATAATATAATTATGGACTATTTTCTATTAAATTTCTCTGTTTTTTTTTCAATTTTACTTTAGAAAGGACTACTACTATTTTGAATAAAATATAAACATGATTAAAATATCTATATTTTTTCGTAATGTAGAGTATGTTAGGTTATAACTTTTTTTCTAATTAATAAACAGTTCTTTCCAAATTTTGAAATTTTTTTGACAAAGGATATATGAAAATGCTAACAAAATACTTACCATACACTTTCATTTCTTTTTCAGCTTCTGCAGTATCGAAGGACGGGGCTTCTGCTGATATCTCACACCGATATAATCCAGCAGAATTCAGATCCACATGACGGAGATAGACCGAATTCTTTCCGGATTTTGAAAGCTGTGAATGAAAGGTCAAATATTCATACAAAAATAGTAAATATGCTTTTCGATAAACTTAAAAAAGTCACATAAGAACGACTATAATTCCTTAAGAGAATATAATTTTGTTTACATATATATACGGATGTACATAAAGGAAATATAAACAAATATGCTCAAGATATCAGCATCTCTAGTAAAATACATAAAGAAGGAAAAAAAACTATAAAAGAAGAGTCTTTATATTTGAAAGTAATATGCCTAATATTATTTTCATCTTCTACTTTATAAACATATCTGTTAATTTCATTAAGCAGTCACAATATTTTCATCTGCGATATCATTAAATTTATCATTTTCACTATAAAATTGTAATAACAGGGGTTTAATAAATTTTAACTATTTTGCCTTAAAAATATGTGTATATTATTAATAAAATATAATTTGAAAAAATTCATTCAACAATAATACTGCTTTATTTATATTTGATTTCTAAATTCAAAATAAGCATGTTAATTGAAATTAAAATTTTATAAAATTTAATGTTAATTTTACTTTTTCTCAACGGTATTATATTTATATTTACATATATATATATATATATATATATATATATATATATATATATATATATATATATATATATATATATATATATATATATATATATATATATATGTATATATATATATATATATATAAGAAACTCAGCAGGAAAGTTAAGCAATTGATTTCTGAATATATTATGTAAGATAAATAGATATACATATAATAAATATTTATGATTTGTTATAACAATTTATACTAGATAACTTAATATCAATATTTTTTATATATTTAATGCATGTCTTTATTTCCTGATAATAAGTGTTTAAAAGAAAATTACCCAAAAGTTATTATAAATCGGTCTGTAATTTTATATACCAACAAATTATAGAATATGTATACGAAATTTCGTGAGTTGTTTTTTCTTTTATCAGATTTCAAAATATTTTATAACCAGCGTACATATTTTTATTAAAAATACTACTTTATAATGCAATTTTAGGGCTGTAAGCACATTAAATTTTATTATCAGTAATGCGATGTCATAAGTTAATTTTCTTACATAATAATTTAGAAGATTAACTTTTTGGCAGAATTTGTATTATTTTGTTAACAGAGTTTCAACTCAAATTTCTTGACTTCAATGGGAGAAATGATTATATTCGTGCAATATAATTAATATTAGCCTTTTATACTTAGTTTCTTCAAAATATTTATCCATACATATTTCTTTCATATAATTGGTATCTAAATCATATTATTTGTATTATATTTATATTGCATTATATTGTATAAAAGTGAAAAAGTTTTGAAAAATTTGCTTACATTTTTATTTATTATTATTCTTGTCTTGTGGAAAATCATTGAGGAATATGCACAATAAAATAGAGTTTAAAATATAGAAAATAGCTGATATTTAGGAACTAAATAGAATTTTAAGAGTGTTATTTACACTAAAAAATATAAATATTTTATTTAATACGAAGCTTGCAAAAACGTATGCGAATCATAGAATTAAAAACTAATGCTCAAATAGCTGATGTGTTTAAGTATTTTAAGATAACATTTTAAACTCCCTAAGGAGAATTTAGAAACTGCATGGAATAATAGTTTTTTTTTTATTTAAGGAAAAAATTGTGAAATATACTCCTTGGTAAATGTAAAATGAGAAATTTTCAATTCTATACTTTAATCGAGCATTTATTGATTATGCAAAATACTTAATAAAACGATACGCAAATTCTTTTGGGCTTCATTAGTTTTTAAGATCATTATCTGTTGATTTGCAAACTTGAATACCTTATTCTTAACATTGATAAAATCAATATATATATATATAAATGTATATATATATATATATATATATATATATATATATATATATATATATATATATATATATATATATATATATATATATATATATATATATATATATATATATATATATATATATAAATATATATATATATATATAATACTAAATTTATATCTACAATAAAAAGTTAATATAATATCATATACAATGAAGTTTAGTAATTATTAAAATTGAATTACATTCCGTAAAAAGATAATGAAGAATGTTTGGAGATTTGTGAAAAAATTAATTAAATTATTCGCAAATAAAATAATTAATTAGAGGAAAAGGAAACATGCGATGTGTTTTACAGAGAAAAAATAATAAAAGAATATTTATCTTAAACTGATATCTTTTTTAATTAAATTTAAATGTAATTAGCAAGTTGTATCTTAAGAAACAACTTAATTTAAAACAGGCAGGTATTTTAGTATCAATACTCCCACAAAAATAGTCAACATAATTAAAGTTTAAATACAATTTCTCTTCTCTGCGAAACACTTTTATATCATATTCTCTAAATATTGGAAATATTACAATTAGCTGTAATTACTACTTTTGCTGTTAAAATAGAGCACCTTAAAAATAAAATTGGCCCAGCTTATAAATTATTCTAATTGAAAGAATCAATTTAATATTTAATAGAATTTAACTTTTAGCTACTTTAAATGTATAGGAGTTTTTCAGTTGATAACATACTGAAAAAAATTTTTTCTCTTGATTTTTTATGAACACGAAAATTTAATAAATTCAATTTTAATTAATTTTTAATGAATTCACTTCGTTTAGCTATTTTCTTTTTGATTTACCTATTAAATATATTGAACAAACATGAAAATCATAAAAATATTTTTATACTAAGACTATTCACTCAACTATAGATGTATGAACATTGGCAAAATATCAATTTCTAAACTTGTACAGGTAATAGCCCAACACAATTATCCGAAACAACCTTGCAACTTTGTGTTGATGTGGCATTAAGAACTATACGGTTCCAGATATAAGAGTGGTTATTTAATATTACAACCACGGAGATGTTTCCTATTTTCTTTTCCAAGCTTTCGTGTTTTGGTTGACGAAACATGCACGAACCACCTATCCTGGAGGATTTTCAGTTAAACCCATTACGACTGGAAGTGTCGGGAGTTAATGTCGGATCGATATTAGTCACTCCCTCTGTGCCTTCTCCATCTGTAACGCTCGCTTCGAAAAGCCTTGCGGCCAGTGGTCGTTGCTAAACTCTGTTAGTGGTCGAGCAGCACCAATCCAACAATATCAGTTACCAGGGCCAGCGAACCCCCTCCTTCACAACCTATACAAATTAGATTCCAGGTCCAGCTTCCGTTTTATCGCCTAACGGAATTCTTAACGAGAGACTGTCTTATACCTTGTCGCTACTGTACCAGTATTTTCCTTTTGCCTATTATCCCCTTTTCTTATATTAGATTCGATGATTCTCGAAAAGTGGTTAGTGTTTAATTATTTGAACAGTTTATCACTAATCTAAATCGAGGTCTTTATTACACTAGTATTTATCTGATAAAGATTCGTTTCATAAGAATTGTATCTCTCACTTTAGTTTATCACTTCATTAAAATTCTAATGTGTATTGATGTAGCATTAAGTGTAGTTAATTCTAATTGTTAAACATTTTAAATGACAAACTAATTTTTTTAAGTAACTAATTATTTAATGTTAAATATATCATTGCTTACTTCCTACGTACTTCTTTCAAATTGTCAGTATTCTGTGCAATGAATACCTGATCAAAGCAAGAATTTAAATAGAAATGAATCTTAATTGGAAGTTTAGTTGTGAAGAACAATTGAGAATACTTTTTTTTTTACTTTCTTTCCGATTATTTTACGAGTCTTATCTAAAGATTTTCAGATTATCTTTTCAGAAAAGAAAGATTTTCTTAAAATTTTAAAATTTTCTTTGTGTCAGATAATGCCAAAAATGAAAATAAGAATCTACTTAGTATTTCTAACTTTACATTTATAATATCATGAATAAAATTTATTGTAAGTATACATCAATTTAAAATACAAACAAATAGAATTATGTATATACTAATGTTATCAAGAAAATTGAAATTTTAATTAGAAGACTATTTACTGAAAAAAAATTAAGTTCAAATGAACAAGAAATTAAATACTGTTAGTTACCATTAAATAAAAATATTTTCGTGAAAATGAAAATATTAATTTAAAATTGCTTATTTAATTTCATTTAAATTATTTTTTACTACTTATTTTTATAATGAAACTTGTAATAGAAGCCAACAAATTTTAAGCTTTAAATATTCATTTTTTTCAGAATGATATTTCTTGCGTGATAAAAATATATGAACAGCCAAATGATTTTCGCAATTTCCAAAAACGTTACTTTCATTAAAAATATGTGAGACTTTCTGGGAAACATTTGAGATAAAAAAATGAGCTTATGGAAGTTTCTTAATTATGTTAGATGTGTTGAAAAACATTTCATTGATATTTTAAGACCTTTCAGACAGTCTTGTCAGAAAATTCATGGAGTGTTTGACCAAAACAGAAAAAAAATCTACGTCAAGTTATTGATCATCTTTTAATGTTTTTCTGAAATAATATATCATAATTTATCTTTGTTCTCTTGTATAAGTAAAATATATAATTTGCTTTCATTTTCATAAATTCATTTTTTATAATTTATTATAAAAGAAACTAATACAACGATGAAGTATTATGAGTTCTAGTATATTAGAATTAACTATTTTTTCCACTTTATGTCCAACAAAAAATGCTCTTTTAAAGAAGACATGACTTAAGAAGAGTGATTCAAAATTATTTAGTTTTATAATTAGTTTATTATACGCATTTCTAAATCTTACTTTTGAGAGAAGTGTAGGTAAATTGCATGCTTAACTATTAAATGGGGATCATTAATAAAACAATTAAAAATCCAAGCTGAATATATTTAAGTAGGAAGGATTTTCATTGTTATTCTAGGAGAAGTTTGGCCACATTCCAATAACATATCTCTATTTAATTTATGTCCCACTTGCAATAAATGTAATTTATCTTGAGATGAAATAAAACGTCCTTTTGAAATGTATTATGGAAATAAGGATATCGATGAACTCTTTTTTACTCAGTTCAGTCATTAATTTTTTGGATAAAATTTTCGCATGTTAAATAATTGCTGGAAATATTGAGTTATTGTTTCAGCGTTAGAATGTGTTAGTGAATATCTTTAGTGCAATTATATAGAATTAAGTATACATTATAAGGCAACAAATTTAGAATAATGTTTGTCAAAGATTGTTTCTGAAACAGTGTTGTGTATGATACATTTTCTAATGTTATAAGCATTTATCAATTTTTTTTTAATATTTTATTTTTCTTGTAACATTTTATGGATAAACTTGAATACTTCGTTGATTTTGACATGTAAGCTTTTTTAATGATATATATTGTTAACCTAAATTTCTTTAAAAAAATTTAAATAAAGATTAGAAAAATTTATAAAATCTTTTTCAGACACGTAATATATAAAGTCATGCAAAATTTCATTAAAAGGAAAAGTTAAAAAATAGAAATAATTTCACGTATTGAAATGTATGATATTGCCTTTACCCGTATTTTGAGTGATCAGTAATACTTTAAAATACGTAACTTTTCTAAACTATATACTTTATTTACTTAACATAAAAAGGGTAAGCACAAACCAATGTATATAATTGACTAACGTATATATACTGCGAATAGATATGAATAATTTTCTGGCGATGTTTGTGACAGTACTACAGAACTTTTGAAGATATTGATATCTCAAGAAATACAATGATTTTCACATATTGCGCAGAAAAAGACTGATATATATTTTTACATTTAGTATGTGAGTTTTTTCTTAGAAGAAAAGCAATTTACCGAACTTTACTGTGATCACACTTTAAAATTAGCTATATTTAATGAAACTATTATAAAAGTTTAGATATTTAACTCACTAATACAATTGGTCTCCTTCTTTATTATTTCGAGAATCAAGTTAGCGAATGAGCATAATTAATTTGAAAATAAAACAATAATTAATATTACCAATAATTTAACTATAAATTAAATTAATGTTAGAATATAAATTCAGTTTTCTTTTGCAAGAATTTTTTAATATTCTTGCAAGAATATTTTGTGTGACATAAGCATTAGTTACACTATAAGCATTATGGACATGTCACACTAATGCTTATAGTGTGACATTTCCATAATATAATAGCAAAAACAGCGGTAAGATCATGCCCAAATATATTTAAATTTATAAATGATTAATAAAATATTATATAGACTTAATAATTAATACGCACAAATTACTCTTATAATTCATAACTGTGAAATTTATATCACAACAAATAACTCATAATTTCCAAATTCAAATATTTTTTGAGGGAAAATATTTTCAACTTATTTTCTGTAATGCTGAGAATTTCAAATGCACTGGGAGCCTTTTAAAATACTATTAATCTCAATGATATTATAATGGCAAAAAAATTATAACACCCTATTTGCAATACGAGTTTCAATAAACATTTAATTACACGAAAATAAATGGAAAATAGGTGTTATAAGGTACCTATTTTCTTGCCTTATGGCATCATTTTTGCATTTGGGCATTAAGATCATCCAACTGATAATCGATTAACAGAAAGTTATTGTGAGGTACTTTTAAAATTAGCACCGTATTACCTACCGGGAATAATTTTTGTGGTAATAGTGGTGTGACATATAACAACTCAAATATTAAGCATTCATTCGATTTAATATGCAGTTAAAAGCAAAGAATGTAGACTCTATAAGAAATATAGTAAAGGAATGTGTTCAAAAGTTGATATGTTTTAAAGTGAAACTTGAACTTCAGAAGAGCGTAATTTTGCTGTAGAGCAATTTAAAAATATATGGTTGCATATGTAAATAATTATTATTTCTATATGATACACACACACACAATGCGTTCCCTGCTGCCATTTATAAATGTTGTACAAAGAAATATCAAAACATTATAATAGTTCAGGAATAAAATTCTCCCAAAAATTTAAATATTTTGCGAAGCCTCTACATATTTATTAAAAATATATGACACTGTTTTGGCATAACCAAAATGTAGTGATTGGAATATAAAATCCGTGTATCGAAGATGGATGAACTAACCAAAAAATATGATTACATTAAATTTATTTCAGCATCCCTTGTGGAGAAATGCATAACATGTACACATACATCTTGATGAAACATTTGAATCCATAGCTACTATCTAATACTCTTCTATTACCCGAAAGCCTAATTGGCTTTCTTATGTAGTTTAAGAGAGTAACACATTATTATTCTTTCTGATTACAATAGTGTGATGAATACTCGGCAGAAACAAATGAATAGCTCATTTTTTTCCTTTTATAAAAGTATTTTACCTCTAAAAATTTTGTCAACCTTATCGAGATACTCCATTTTACAGAAAAATATAATTATTCTCCTGGTGTTATAATTTAGGTTGCGTTTGAGTTTTGTCCTTATACTTCCATCTTCCTTATTAGTTATTGCCCACGCACTGAAAAATTCCAGGCATATTTTTGATATTTTAGAGCCTATTGCATTGCTTTTATTTCGAAAACATGAAAATTTTTCCAGACTTCAAATTTAGTAAAACTGCATTAAAGTAACTAACTGTAGACTACGGGTAAAAATGCTTTGTAAAACAGTTTGTATTGCTATCTTGGTATGGCTTGGTTCTTCTGGTCTATCATCCAATAAACGCATTTATTTAGTAAGTAGTAAATTATATATTCCCAGTCAACCACAAAATTTTTAGCCAGAACATTTTTAAAAACACATGGCAAAGATTTAAATACTTTAAGAATGTATCTAACGTATCGTTCATTCAATATAAAACTAAGTAGCAGTAGTTATTGGCAATACTGGCAGGAATATAAAAAAATCATTGCCTTTTTAGATTTAAAGAGACTTATATTTTTTAGATATTTTACTTTTGTATTGTTTGTCTCATATATTTTGCTAACTTGTGGTTTTTCCTTTTTATATTGAAAGAGTGATACAGAGTTTAATTAACTACTTGCACTACAGAGTTTAATTAACTTTTGCTTAAAAGTTTTAGATTTCATTAATTTACTTTATCTTATTTTTCCTTTAGCATATATCTAAATCATTTACTATTTCTTTCCATTGATATTGAAAATACCAAATTTTCCTCAAATCATCGAAGGCATTTTTAAATTTCGTAAATAATAAGCTGTAAGGAAAGCAATACATTTTTTTCTTTTAACTCCAATTGCCTGTTACAAAAATCCTTTATGTGTACATTGAATGCCTAGGTGGAAATAAATAAAACAGTATACTTAATTTATTTTCACGATTTTACGGTAATCTAGCTTTTTTGGAATATTGAATTCAAAATTCACAATTAATTTTTGTTACATTAAAATGCTAAAATTTATAAGAATTACTGCGCTGTATGTTGTTACCCGTAAATATCTGAAGATAGCATAATTCTTCCTTTATTGTATATTTCTGAAATTTAAATTATCTGTATTGCTATGAAATCAAAATTTAATTGCAACATATTATTTTTATAAAACGAAAACAAAGTTTAAATGTCCTTAAAAGTATTTCATGAAGAGAAATAATTAATAGATTTTGCTAGTTTTAAAATGGCATTTAACTGCAATTTTAATATTTTTTTAATTGTTGGAGAACATTTATGACATTGCCTATAAAAATGTTCTGCATCAAATTATTCCCATATAATAATCACTTTTATCACAAATTTGTATTGAAATATCAATTTGATTTAATTATTTCATTTTTAACCTGCAAGAACTAATATTTAAAAGTAAATAAAATTTTCAGATAATTACCACTGTTGAATATTTCGTTTATACACTTCCTCACAACAATCGTCTCATTGAAAAAAATCATATAAATTACGATTTTATATACAAAATTTGCTATCAAAAGGATATGACCTTCAATAAAATACCTCTGTATGACTTTCAATAGTTAATTTGAACTATTGCACTGAACTTCAGGATAAGTTGAGCTTTAAAACCAAACAAAAAATAATGCAGGTTTTATATGATAAAAAAATGACAATAAGATTCAAATTTTTATTTTTTAAAATGCGTGTACTTTTTATATTAGTTATTAAAGTTGTCGATATTAACACAAATGTATACAGCACTTTATGTAGACCAGAAAAACAGAACTCAAAAATTAAATTTTTTAGTATCACCATTATTCTTTAACATAGTTGAATGATGCATTCATTCAATTATGTAGCTAACTCTTTTTATAAATCCATTTTCTTCTAAATATTTTTCATAAAATGCTTGCGTAATTCATTATTGTTTATTTTCCTTAAAGCATGAGTCGATAGTTACATCTAGTTAACATTTAGAATTAATGTCTGAATAAATTATACTTAGAAATATGAAAAAAAAAACATTTAGTACATTTATGAATATACTTTAATAATTATATATCTCTCGTCTAATATAAAAAGAAGTTGCACAGTAACTAATTAAATATAATAAAATATTATGTTTAATTAAAATGATTAACTTAACATTTTCATTCGAATTATTAATGGATTCCTTTCTTGCTTAACTTATTACTCTTATCTATAGCTACTGATCATTCTTAATAAATGCACTTCACTGTAAAATTAAGTCATGATAAAATATTTTCCATAATTTTCTGTAAGAGTAAATAATAAAAATAATATTATCATCAAAGTTTACAAAATAATTATGTTTTGGAGATTGGGGTTTAAAAATGCACAGAATTCAGCATATTGAATTTATAATGAGGATCACAAAATGTTTTGAAAATAGAGTTAATCGTATCAACTGTAATAGTTTAATAGGATGTAACAAAATTTTGTAGTTATCATACTTCCGTATTCCTATCGTGGCTATTTCTAAATAAATATTTTCGCTGAGATCTTGGAGTTTTTCTCTTTCTTTTTTTCATTATTGAAACCGTTCTCACATTCATTGATAAGCTGGTGAATGATTTCCCAGTGGGAAAGCTTAAATTTACAAATTTCCTTCTCCTTTCGCATTTTCTCATAATTTTCTTTCCTCATTAAAGAAGTTTAACAGTATTTACTACGCCTTAGATGCGAGTGATTTTTCTTTTCGCAGCCGTTATACTTTCCAAACACTCATTCAACTAATGACCCCTAAAAAGTAAATTTACCTTTATTGGGAAGAGGAACAACATTGTCTACTTTTTAATGTGAATCTAATGCATAAATTCTCGATTAAATTGTAATTACTTCGGTGGTAAAAAAAGGAGAAAAACTGGTCAGAAGATTAAGAGAAAATAGTGTTTCCCTTGCAAAGCTGGTAAAAAGAACATGTCATTATTTCTTTTTCTGTGTCTTTAAGCATTTAAATATCTCCTTTCCCTTTCTTCCTCTTGCTTTTTCTCCCTATCTCAATAAATATTTCTTAAGTAAATTACTGTAATCTGTCTGTTAAAAGAGAATAAAATCAATTTTGGTAGTACAAGGAAACAAAAGAAAATAACAAAAAACGAAATTTAAAAAAATGGCACAAATTCCACTTTCTAAATAATTACTGAGTAAGTCGTTTTTCAAACTCTATATTTAGTAATTTAAATTTGTACGCTTTGTACGCGCAAATTTAGAAGATATTTCTTGGGATTTTTCTTGAAATCATTCATATTTTCATTTTTTTCACTTACATTTTTCAACGATAGTTGACAACAAATATTGGAAACGAATATATATACGTAAAATGTATTTAGCAAAAATTACTCAAAGAAAATGTCCGTTACTGTTTAGTGCAGTTTAAACTGTAGACATTCGTTTTATTCTTTTGAATATGATGAAGAATTTAAATGACCAATTAAATGAAAATATGTTTGTATTTTTATAAGAAATAAGAAATTAGTGTTTTAGTTTCATGATGAAAGCTTTCGTTATAAACATTTAATGTAATTAAGTAAATATGCAGATTTATCTTATTTATTTATTTAATAAATAAAATAATTCATCATCCTTTATAAAATTGATTTTCCAACAAACCATTATACATTTTTCAAGGATATCACTAAATTAAACAAATATTATTTTGTAATGCTGAAATAAAAATGCTCACAAATATTTATAATGCAAAACTGTTAGCCCATTATGTGATTATTTTTTGTCCGTTTTCCATTAGAGTCATAAGTCATGTTTTATTTAAAGTTAACTATTTTATCTTCGTAATGTTTTTCGTTATTCTATCAAGAGTATAAATCAATGAAAACAGTTAAAAGTTTTTAATTAAATGAGAAATATTTATAAATTACTAATTAAAATATTATTAAAAACAACATTATAATAACATTATTCATTAATCATTTAGAAAAAAACTTTTTTATGATTGTAAAGGATACAAATAATATATAAGATTGAAAAAAGAATTACTCCTAAATATCTGAATACTACTATTTTTTTATGCAAATTTCTTAGCTTTCTTGAAAAGTATGAATTTTAAAATAAATAAAACTCGTGACCATTTGCCAAAAAATTCTTATGTAATAATTTATGCATTATAATTAAATTTTTTGGAAAATTTTATAGGATAATACATTATTTTCATTCGTAATCAGTTAATTGGAGATGGCGAAGAAAATTTAAAGAAAGAAAAAGCTATTACACCTAACTTGATACTTTCATGTATTTATCATACAATACTAGTTTTTTATTTACTCATTCATAATAGAATTTAAATTATTGCTTAATAAAAGAAAATTTTAAATAAAATGTAAATAAATAAGAAAAAAGCTTTAATAATTATGAAGTGATATTATATTCAAAACAATACTTAAGAATTAGAGCCGCCATTGTTATTTCAGATTAATTTCGAGAATAAAAGCTCTTTGCGACAACTTTCCAACAGCGCTGTTAAAACAAAAGCAGACATTTTTCGGGAATTACAAAAGGAAATTAAAGTTGGAGAAGAGTATAAGACGCTATTAAGTAAATATTTTTGTACAGCTGTTGTGATATTTTAAACCCGCTTTATCCACTCAGTTCATAATGGAATGGAAAGGTTACAGCAATTATTTTAATTGCTCAGCAACTTACATTCTTAAAACAAGAGAAATCTCTTCATACTTGTTTAAGAAAGAAATAACAAACTAAGTTTGTACTAGTTTCATACTTTCTCTCTCTTTTGATCTTTGATTTTGATTTTTAAAGTGTTTATTTAATGCGATTCGTAACTAGTTAATAGGCTCTAAAGAAAATAAATTCGATCTGTTTCGGTTTATAAATCATTTTACTTTGTGATCATTCATTTATATCACTAGCTTCAATTATAAACGATGTGCTTACATGCAAGATATTAAATATGTTTCACAAATTTTGAATTTCTTACATGCTGTATCATTTCTCTTCCTAATATTCTTCACGTAATTTATCTTTAAAAATTTACTTTTTGAATTTAAGTGAATATTTTCATTTTCTCATCGTGAGTCTTTTCAGAATTCGTAACTAATATTTCATCTTTTGAATTTTTGAGCACTTTCTCTTATGAATCTTGCTATTATAATGGTTAATTAAAACAATTGAAATATTGTGAACGAATGTAAAAAATCAGAATGTATCGTAACATAAAAATAATCATACAATGTCTAAATATTTACTTGTTTTCATAATTTAGAGACTATATAGCCATGTCTTAAAATTTTATATTTTAACACCCTTTTTTAGATTTTCTTTTTTACCATGGTGATTGATATAATTTTACATACAGCAGTTTCCCCTGAATAATTTTTAGAGTGATCTGAATAATACTTTGAATGAGTTGAGTGTTTCATTTCAAGTCTAAATAATTCTTTGCCAGATGTTCTTTGTTTAATGTTTTCTCTTAACAGACGTGGTTATTTAATAATTTTCTTTGTGGTACGTAAATATAATCATACATATCTGGAAAATATTATAATCATTATACCGAATAAAGGAATTTTCCATAAACTCTCTCTTTGAAGAATATCTGTAACTGATTTCAAAATGTTTCCCCGATAAGCAAAGAATTCAATAAGGCAAAATTTGATATTTTTGTCCGCATTTTCTCATCAAAATTCTATCAGCATATCATAAGAGAAACATAAAATTATTATTGGGTATTCATTAGAAGTATCAACTTGATAATAACAGCTTCATTTATAAACCATTGATTTTAAAGTTTGTAGAGAAAATCGATGGCATGCAGTCTAATAAATTTATAATCTAAATTATTTATTATTAATTGTAAACATTTAAAGAAAGAGGAGACTGTTTTAAATAATTTTTATTATTCCTAACCTCAGTACTATGTGATTACTCATTAATTGCTTAATAAGTGAAAGATATATTAAGGAAAATACTGAGCATGCAAAAATAAGATAAAACTAGCATTTTTCATTTAAAATTCCCTAAGTAATTTTATACACATCCATACAATATTGATAGTCCTATTTTAATCAAGGACAACCTTCAATATTTGAGAGGCCTTTCATTTAATTTAATATTTCTTGAAGTAATTATAGAGAATTGATAGGAAAATGTTATGCATCATTGAATACTTATCAAATAAATTAAGTATGCAATTGAAGCTAAATATTACAATTCCTTTGAAGTATTTTTTGTTCTTTAAGCATTCAAGTAAATTACTACTCGTTCCTGCTTCGCAATTGAATGAATTTGTTTTGTGCTCTTATATGACAGGCGTCCATATCGCTTTTCTAGGAAAAGAAACATTCTCATTTCTCATTCTCCGTTTCAGTTGAACAATATCCTCTTTCCGAAGATGCGTCTCCAGGGAGGCAGGACTTCTTGTTTAGTTCCAAATAATTTCGAAACTCCATGGATCGCTCCTTGGAGACTTCGAACGTTGAAGCTCTGTTGCAGGGAAACGCAGGTGAGTTGAGATGAACAGAGAGTATAAAATGTTAGCTTATTTTGATTGATATAGTGGAATCGATGTCGAAATAAATAAGATAACTCGTTATTGTTTTGTAGCTTGTAGGTAAACTGTTTTGCAGCCGTTTATTTTGTTTATTTCAGCAGATCATTCTTTCTGTAGAAAATCATTAAAGCCATTTCTCTTTTCAATTGTCGAGAAAATTTTTATTGTCAGCAAATAAGATATGAGAGTTTGTAAAACTTAATACATAGAAGTATAAAAGGCCGTTCTGAAAAGTTAAAAAGAATAACTGACACATTTAGAAAATATTTTCCAATGGAACACAAAAATACAAATATTTTCATAGTGTATTGTACGTAAATTGATGAATTTCACATAAAGTTACTCACAAAGATTTGTAATTCAATATTGTGTGTAAACTTATACATTAAATTACTATCTATAATTTTATATGAAGGATTATTGACGAGGTTGAATTTTATTGCAAAAGAGGTTGAAAATAAATGCATACATTTGTTCAAAAATATCAACTGCATAGTAGTTTTTTTCCTTCAACGCATTAATTTTTTTATGTAAGTCAATAAACTGAAACTATATTATTTTGACCCCAGGATCAAAAATTTTATCAAAACTTCCTGACAATTTCATGAATTGTTGGTTGTTGAAACGTTTTAATGTTCATATAGGAATAATTTCTGGTATCGAATTTACTGTTAATACACTACCTAAATTAAATAAACTTATAAAAGTTAATACTTAGTAAAAATGATAATTTTTTATTGTTCTATTCAAAGGGGACATTTTTTTAAATTTATGTCTTTATATTTTGCTTTAGATTGCAACAAAATGCATTTGCATATGTAATTATATACATCTGAACAATTGAATTTCGCAGAGAGATTAAAAAACTCAAAGGTGCAGTTTTACATAATACAAGAATTTAAAGCAGATAGTTTGCATCCAAAACATGATTATCTATGTATTTAAAAGAATAATAAATTTTGCTGTAATTACATGACATTTTATCAACGTTTGTGGCGAAATACAATCATATAAAATCGTTGGCTATGTGAGTAATTTTCTGAATTTTAATTATTTTTCTCTTTATTTCTTATTCTGTCATATTTCAAATTTTTCTTATTAAATTAGTATTTAACTATTTCATATAGAGAAACATTTTTTTTTTTACATTTAACCCACAGTATTTTTATTAACTGACATGGAAACTTGAGAAAAAATAAGAAATAAATATAGCTTTTTGTAAAAAAATTTATTGAAATATAACTTAAGTATGTAAATATTAACTTAATAAACAATTAAATCTTTTTTTCGAAACACGAATATTGCTCAGCTAGAAACAGAATTAAAATTAGAGGGCACAGAGTTAAATGAAAATTAAAACAAGAGAATCACATTATATTATTTTAAATAGTTATCAATTTGCATGCAGGTATCCTTTTATAATTCAATACCCTTATTGAAAATTTTACAGAATATAAGGTGAAATCAAATTCTCCTACAAATTATATATGAAGATTTTGTGAATAGTTAACTAGTTATGTATAACTGAAGCATAAAACATAGATCAATTTTTATGGAAAAGTACTCACGTCAACTCTGATTCCAGGTAAAGGCAAAAATTGTCCTGGTGGCCAGTCATTGGGAACATAGCGATAAAACTCTTTATCATTCTTGTACCACTTCACTGAATATAGTTGTTCATCATCTAGTTCATAGCTGCAAGTCAATTCTACAGATTCTCCTAATATGGTCGGTGAGGGAACATCAAGCATAACGATTCGAAAAGCCTTCGTCACAACTAAAGCTGAAATTAAAGAGATGTGAAAGTTATATTAATAGAAAATTTTGTAAAAATATTATTTATACATAACGTACAGAGTATTATTTCAAATGCTTTGTAAATTTGCTTAATTATACCTTAATTTTAAATAAACTAAATTATTATGTTTGGACAAAAACATAGATTACTTTTAACCTCACTTCGATAGTAATTTATTTCGTCCTTTGTATTTTTCAAAGAAAAACAACTCGTTTCAAAGAAAATACTTATACTTAAAATAACAACTTACACTTAAAATAATAAATTGATTTTACTTAGAAAAGAAATTTTATGAATAATTATAATTTTAAATATTCAACTCAATTAAAATCTTTCCATATAAACTTTATAACTTTAATCAAAAATAGTATATTTAATGTTAAAAGATAAAAATATAACCTGGAAATGAGTAAAATCAGTTGAAAAAAAGCATATAACTTCGGAGGAATATACAAAAATTATTTATTAACATATTTATAAGTAGATAAAAACGCTTCAGCAAAGATAAACTGAAAAATATGCAATTATTTACACTTAACTAAAAAAAATGACATAATAGCATAGTTATATACATATTTAAAACATTTTTACAAATGTTTTTTAAAAACATTTGAGCTTAATTTTACGCAAATTTTGAGATTGTGATGAAACAAATTTTCTTTTTCGTAAAACATTCGTAAAAAAACATTCGTTGAAACATTCGTAAAAAATTATTCAAATATTTATTTCAACTTTCTTTCATAAAAATTGGGAATTAAAATCCTTAAAAAAAAGTTAATGCAGTCATATTATCAAAATTAGTTTATTTTAAAATATAAGTTCCGTTCCTTTTTTATAAAAATACAGCACCTTTTTGAGAATTAAAAAGATTAATGAAACATAAGAAAAATTAATCTTTTATTGTTCTTACGTTCTCTGTACAAATTAGTTCAGGAAAATTTTTTATTTAAAACTAAAATGTATTTTTAAAGGAAGAAATGATAAATGAAAAAAAAATTCTTGCTGCTTGATTTAAATATATATTTAAGTTAAAACAATATAATAATATAATCAATCGTCATAAATGACGTGAAACTTAAATCGATTGTTCTGAAAGTAACATATGGTAGCTATACCTGCCAATTCCTTTGTTTATCAGCTGCACAACCCCTATCGGGATATTATGGGAAGTAATTTACTTCCGAAAATTGCATTGTTGTTCCAGGTTTTGATACAAGGGGAAGGCAAGAGCCGAAACAAAATTTAATCGGAGTGGATAGATTTAAAGGGTGCAACTTTATTAAACGCCTACATGCCCCGCCCCTGCAAGTTCTCCCACGTTGTTATTTTGCACTCATCGAAAAAATAAATTCGAGGAAAGGAAGGGAGAAAAGTTCGCAAAAAAAAAATGCTTCCGCTAACAGATTAAAGTAATCATGTTCACTGTTTCGGTGTCTGATTTAATCAACGTTGAGTGTGCGTTGCCTCCAGGATTCCTTAAAATGATTTTATGACGGGATTATGATACGGGAAAGGAGCTCATTATGCTCAAAAATCTTGATTTTTCTTTCAATATCATATTTAGTTACTTGACGTCATGTTGCGCGGACTCTTGTTTTTTAAGTGTTTCATGAGGTTATGATTTCTAGATGATTGTATGTTGAGGTAAAAAATTTATTTGTGGTAGATTCTATAAGATTAGTGTTTAAATGTTCCGATGGACTTCTTAAATGGCTACATAAAACTCACTTTAGTATTTCAAATTACGAATAAAATTTTAAATTAAAATCAAATATGAAAACAATATTTTGAAAAATATTTTACTAACTAATCATAAAAAAATAAAATATTTTAATTTACTTTTGAGAGGAGATAATTTATTGTAGTTACAATGTCACAAAATAAGTTTAAGATAAAAAATGAATATATATCTATTACACATTACACGTGCGAAAATGTCTTATTTTTTCGGCATTTTAAATATTAAAACACATTTTCAATTGAAAAAATAATACTAAGGAAGAAAATTCTTGTTTTTTTTTTAAATTTTGCCTTCGATAAAAATTTAGACTTAAAAGAAATTAGATGTTATTAAAATTATTTTCTCAATTAATTGTTTTTCATTTTAAAATTTAAAATTCCGAGAGTGATTCATTAATAAAAAAGGCAGAAATATTTTGCATAATATTTATAAATTTTAAATCTTTATTTAAAAATTTAAAGTGAAGAAAAGGCAGATTAATTTTAAGAACATCTTTTCTATAAAATAATAATTTTCAATAATTAATTATTTATCTAATGTACCTAATACAATATGGATTTACTAACCGAATTAATTTTTCTTTTGATTTAATATTTGATATGAAGTTTACTTATTATTTATAATATAATATAGTTTACTTATTAAATAAAGTTATAATTTAAATCAAAAATTGTTTTTTTTATATTTAAATTTGTGAAAACTATAAATTATCTGAATCAAGAGGTTAAAATCTACTTCAACATTCTAAACTTCAACCTTGCAAGTGAAAAATGAGTTTTTGACATACGATTGCATTTTATACTTAAAGCTGAAATTATGTTACCAAGAATATATTAAAATTCTTTATGGTTATATTTGAAATAATCATTCCTACGTGGTTTTTGTTTGTATATCACTTTATGGTAACTTTTTTCATTCGAAGTCTGATTAGATTAGTGCCTAAAGTTCAAAGTGGACTCCAAACCTGCACCCATCCTCTGTTATGAGAAATGAACGCACGAACTGTTAAATTAAAACGCACAATAAATATTGGTTGGCGGAAAGTACACTGCAGGTAAAAAACGGCAACGCCAAGAAAGACGAGAGATATCACAACAAAATTCATTTTGTAGATAACATATTGACCAAGTATCAAATGATTAAATTTATAGACTTCTGTGAAGAGTGATTCCTGCCAAAATCTGTAGCCAGAGTAGCTGTCATTGTTGGAGATCACTGCTGCTACATGCCTCGGCATTGATTCAAAAATACTTTGGATGTGCTCTTGGGGTATAGCAGATCAAGCAGCTTCCACACGTTTCCAAAATTAATCTGGTGTGGCAGCTGGGGATGTAATCTGGGTTAATCATTAAATGACCATATACCACATGTTTTCTATCAGTGAAGGATCCGGAAAGTTAGCCGGCCAGGGAAGCGATTCAGTCTGGTGATTGACCTTTGAACAATGAGTGCCACGTGTGGTCGTGTATTTTCCTGCTTAAATATGGCTGTGGGCAAGCCCTGAAGTTAAGGAAGGACAACTGGCTCCAACACCTTTGAGATGCAGTGCTGGCTGTTTAAAGTATCGGCAATGCATGCTAGATTAGTGTGAGAGTGATATCCAATACCGCACCATAGCATAATTCTCAGTGCACGACTAGTGTGGCGGTGACCCAGCTGTTCAGCATCCTCTCTCCTCGGTGTCTCCAGACTCGAATGCGATCATCATGGTATTGCAGACAGAAACGTGACTCGTCAGTAAAGATAATTTCATTCCATTCTGCCATGCATATTCTTCTTTCATCACACCATTGGTGGCGGAGACGTCTGTGGTTTTGCATCAAGGGTAGACGAAGCAATGGACGCCTTACGGACAGACCACTCTGCTGTAAACGGTGTCGAATGGTACGCGCAGACACTTGATGATGCGTTAAAGACTGAATGTGATGTGCTATGGTTCTTGATGTAGCTGAGCGATCCATCACTGCCCTGCGCACATTTTGCCTGTCATCACGTAAAATGGTGCACTGAAATGTGATCAAATACGTCGGTCCGTCGTATCCTTTTGCATCCTACGATCACATATCCGCATAACAGTTGTTTGGTTTCATCCAACACGACTACCGATTTCCCTAAATTATAATCCACAATATCGGTAGGCCACTATAATTTTTCTGTTGAACTGGGATACTTGATCAAAAAATGATTGCTCTTTTCCACTAGGTATAATTGATCTTTTTTATTTTATTTATTTTTTAATTCTAAGTGTATTATAAAATATTAACAGTTGTAATTTAAAAACTTAAAGCTGTTTCGCAAAATATGATACCAACTATTGATGATTGTTTCCAAAATAATTATTCATGAAATATCAAAATTATTACTTAGATGATATAACATTGATGAAAGTTGTGACGATATCCCAAAATAAAAACTTTAATGCACATTTTTAGGATTTTTGTAAAGTTATAATAGGTGTATGATCATTTGAAAGAAAGAAAAATTTAAATAAAAGTTAATTGAACTATTATTAAAAACATAATTTAATATTAAATTAAATTTAAATGTGCATTTAATAAAGTTGATATGAATAATATGTTTGAATTTTTGATCTAAAAATTCATTTCTATAAATAGGTTAAAAGTAATTTTTCAGAAGTTGATTACTAATCACTTCTCAGAGTTGTTAAACTGCTTTTAAATTTTCGTTACTTTTTATTGCAAACATGCAACAATTTTTATTTAGTTACTTTATACATAAATGTATGTTTTGAATAATATATATCTACATAAAATAATTTATTATACTTGCTGTATATGTTGACAAGAAAATTAACTAATCTGCGTAATATAGAGAGAATTCTATTTCAAGAATAAGGTAATTCATTATATAATTTTATATATATTATATATTTTATTATCTATTACATTTTATATACATTATATATATTTTATATATAAATATTATGAAAGATTCAATAAAAAGAATAATTTTTTTTCAGGTAAATACTTTTACTTATATAAATATTGTAATCAGAGAATTTTATTTTTGAAAAACTGTAGAAATGATGGATATTTTTAATCGTCTTTGACCCTTAATTAACTGGCCCTAAGTTAATTTTTTTATTTACTAATTGAATTTTATATTTTGTTGCTTATACTAATGCCACTATAAGATCATGTTTTATACCTATTCCAAAATTGGTGCACAGATTTAGTATTTGCACTGCAGTATTATAGAAGAATAGCTCTACAATAATTTAAGATTTTGAAAGCGATTTAAAAATGTATAACAAAAGCTTAATATCTTCGTAATAGAATAAAAAAAATATATAAAAAGACCTGTATCGTGTTGTCAGTTGCATTTAAAAGAGAATAAAATTAACATATTGTAAGATAAATAAATAAGATTACTTACACACATTTAAAGGCGAATTACTTTGTTATTTTTCGGATAACTTTGAGTCTGGCATATTTTAGCCATTAAACAAAAGCCACGCCTAAAGGATCCAGTACAATATTTTCCAAATACAATATTTTCATTTGTTTATCAGCTCTAAATTACAATTTAAAGGAATGACACGTGTTTTCTTTTCATTTATTTGCTCATTTTGCGAACTATTCCAGAAGGGTTCCAAAAATCACATATATAACTTAATAATATTTTCATATCTAAATTAATAATAATATTTTCTTCTGGATGATGAATTATCATAACACTTCATTCGCATACATTAGGTTTATCTTTTATGATTTGTATATTACCTTTGCTATTATATAATTCGCATATTTTCATTTCTGTTATTATTTGTATTATATGTAGCATTATTTATAATATTTGGTATTGAAAAGTGCTATTTCGAAGAGTTATGCTCAAGACATACAATGTTTCTAGCTTTACGTCAATTTCAAATAAGCGTTGCTTCCAGTTTTAGATGCATTTTAGTGTTTTACATACAGAGTTTTCTTACAACACACAACCATAAATAGCAGGATATCATAGAACAAATCTTAAAACAAGTCATTAATTTTTGATAAAGTCACGCAT
The DNA here is from genome assembly GCA_037975125.1 of Latrodectus hesperus. Taxonomy (NCBI): domain Eukaryota; kingdom Metazoa; phylum Arthropoda; class Arachnida; order Araneae; family Theridiidae; genus Latrodectus; species Latrodectus hesperus. Next base: position 31,702,258 of record CM075854.1, read on the forward strand.
ACCAGATTCTCAAATATTAAAGATATAGCTTTTTGTGCTTTGAAAATTTTAAAACATTTAATAGATTGTGACAGCAAAAGAGTTTTCTATGATATTTAAGATGGGATTTCATAGTTGGTTTTCAATATTTTCTCGGGTACTCTTTAGTTGGTTTATGTGAAGGTACATCGTGGGGATTTATTTATTACTAAAAATGATGGTTGTTAAATCAAACATACCTTGCTGCAATAAAAATCACTGAACCTCCCTGAATAAAGATTATAAAATTAGAGCTAATGATGTTATTGTGACTAAGTGTTAAATATGATTATAAAAGGCTTCATGTACATACAAGACATTCAAGGGAAGTATTCATGTACCAAATTAGTTACAATGAAGATTCTTAATTACATTTATAATAAAGAATAACTTTAAAAATTAAGCACATGTCCTTGTGAGGCCGCAGTGCTTTGGTTAGTGGGTAAGTTATCGTATTCGTGACCTGGAGGCGATGAACTCTACAACTTACTCAACTGAAAATCCGTCGTGTCCATGAGTGGCGGCTAGGGCAGGTAAAACAGGTCATGGTCATGCCCTTCCATCTTTGGGGAGAGATGTGGAGAGGAGGGTATTGAGATTCAAGTGACAACCTCGTCACTTGACAGTGGTTTAGAATTAGAAGGTGATTGGTTGTGTAGACCTGGTTTACAATCGAAAAAAATAGGCGAAAACGTATATCAACAAAAAAATAATATTTTATACATAAATTGTATTAAATGATAGTCTGCAATACTTATAAATTTTCGCAATATCATCTACATATAAGACATAGTTCTTAATTTCTGAGTGATTTGAATGTCCATTTAATAACTATTTTCAGAAGAAATTTAATTGGAAATTATAATCAAAATGTAAACATTAAGTACTTACAGGCCAAAGAATACGTAAAATTAATTAATTAATTTTAGGAATAACTACATTGCATTTCTGGTGTTATCTATCTATCTATCTATCTATCTATCTATCTATCTATCTATATATATATATATATATATATATATATAAAGATATATATATGTATGTATACAATTACTTCCGTTTTTAAAATTTTCTTATCTATTTTTTACAGAATTTCTGTAAAATTTACAATAAATTAAATCTGAGTATGCTTCATTTAAAACTATTTACCACACATTTTGATTACATAAAATAACTTATACTGTAAGCAAATTTGATTTATTTAATAAATTCAAAGTTAAAATATCTATTAATTTTAATATATTTTTACAGAAATGTTTTTTTATACTCAATTACATATGCAAGTTTTTTTTATTACTTTAAGTGAGACATAGATCCGTAATTTCTTGTTGACTGCCAAACTATACCAATGAAATAAGTATCGCGTTACCCTGAGTTTGAAAGAGAAAAAAATGTATCTTGAAGTAATATTTCTTTATCATAGTTGCAATGATTAACTTGATTACAAAGTAATGAACAATAAAGATATTTTTCTCTCCTCACTAGATGTTTCTTTTTACAGTGTTTCTTCAACAGAGGAAATAATCTGTGGCATGTAGCTGTACAATTTGATCTTGCTAGATGAAATGCAAAACGCTCTTGTGATGCAGAAACTTAATTCATTCCATTAGTGCTTATGAGGCTCGATGCAATGATTACTTTGTCAAAGAATGCTGCCTTCTATAAAAATAAACTCTAATAATTATATATATATATATATATATATATATATATATATATATATATATATATATATATATATATATATATATATATATATATATATATATATATATATATATATATATATATATATATATATATATATATATATAGATAGATAGATAGATAGATATAATTGCTTAAGCTTTGCAAATTCTAATTCATTATGCGAATTTCACATTTATTAAATTAAATATGAGTTTCACATAGCGAAACAAAAACTGTTTAAATTTTAGAAAATTTTGAATATGAATTTATTGAACAAGAATATTGCATTTAAATTAAAATGAGTATCATTGCATTGTAAAAAAAAGTCATCACATTGATTATTAAACAGCAAGAAGTTGACAAATAATAAAAAAGAAAATTTTTAAATGAAATTTTTTGTATTAATGACAAATCCAGATATTTCGTAATTCACTTATAAACTCTTTCGTCAAAAGATGTACATAGTTTGTGGTTTATTGATATAATCTGAAAATATAAGCTTTATTTTGTTGTTGTTACACCAGCATAATTTCCGGTTCCACAGTTAAATTCTATCAATTATGTGGAAACAGACGGGTGAGAAATTGCGTAATTAAGAAGTAGAGAATAATTCGAAGACACCCTATCCTTGACCAAACACCTTCATAGATATCATTTCTCTTGGAAGACATTGCGACCTTAACCGATTTGACGTGGCACATATGCCTTTATTGAACATGATTGATCTGTGATGAAGTCTGAATTTGAACTCACTACTTTCCAGTAAGGATAATAGCATCCTTATCACTCAGTTCACCAAAGCAAGTAATCGGGGTAATCACAAATTTCATAGCTGAAAATATCTCATAATTTGTAAACTCTGAATGTAGAATGAATGAATGAAATTCTTCTGTAGTTGTGCTATAAGGTCATTAACTGAATCATTAACTTAATGTTTTATTAAATAAATAGCTAAAATTATTTTATTTATTATTCTACATTTTTGATTGACATAATATAACAAATTATTTATAAAACTTCGCTTTATTTTAAATATATTGGTTTTCTAATAAAAGAAGATAATCTGAATATATATATATATATATATATATATATATATATATATATATATATATATATATATATATATATATATATATATATATATATATATATATATATATATATATATATATATATATATATATATATATATATATATATACAATAGAGATTAAGACTTTTAATTCTACGAGGTCTTTTTTCTAAGTTTCTTAAAATCTAGGTAATCAACCAAACAGTTTTGAAAGTGAATTTCATTAAATATCTTTACGTGTATCAAAAATAATGTGAAAATTTTTTGGAGATTATTTTGTGGATACATGAGTAAAATGTATATGAAAACAAATGTGTTACAAAAAAATATTACTACTGCTATTTTAAAATGCTCTTAATTTTTAAGAAGAAAGTAGAAAAACAAAATAGAAAAAATTTAATGGGTTAAAATAGTAGCGATTATGTTTCAGAAAATGTTATCTTAATTAATAAAGAAATTAAAGTATCAGTATGTGTGTGTGTGTCTTTAAATACACTAAATTCATTGTGTAAACAATCTTAACTTTCAAAGAAATGTTTTTTATTGTTCATTTCTTTATATAATATAAACAGTGCTAAACAAATACATCAAGAAGTATGCTTTAATACTGTAAAATTATTCTCTAAATAAATATAAATTACAAAGAATATTAGCTTTATTTGTTTCCTGCAAAAATATTTTGAAATTAAAAAATTTTTTTCATGACATTGTATATAAATGCAAATTTAAAATCAGTTGCTTAATTTAATAAAAACTAAGTTCATGGTATGAAAATTAGAATGCAGATTTTTAAATATTTTTAGAAAACTCAGCATAGAGAAATATTATGCCAAATTAAGCAAATAATTATATTTAAAATATTTTTTCTTACGGAAATTAATACTTTATTGCAGTTAAATTAATGCATCAATATATAAACCATAAATAAGCTTAAAATAAATTATGTATGCAAGCTTTATATTCATATTATTCTTATGTACAGTTTAATGCATTACAAAATAAACATTAATTAGTATATTACTATTTTTCACTTTATCAATTTTGATCCCGAATATTAATTAGACCAGAAGTTATTGCTTGAAGTGGATACTCCTTGAACAAATATGAGTTTGGAATCAAACTCCTTAACTGTAATTGATTAAAGTTAGTAATTAAATATTAAAATAATTGAAATTTATACTTTATCTGAAATTTATTTTTTTGGTTTTTAAAGAGGACACTAAAAATATTTTTAAATCTCAGATTAAACTAGTTTTAGTGTGATCAATTAACGAAAAAAATAGCAGTTTGATTTGAGCATTTTAATTTTTTATCTGACCAAAAAATTTAAATTTCTTGCATCATTGATATAACCAATGTATAATTTATTACATCTTAAATTTAACAACAATGTTGTAAAGTAATTTTATATTTAATAATTCATCTGATATGTTTTGAATTTAATAAGTAAGGATAACATTATTTTTACATATAATAATAGAATAAATTAAGTTTATGTTATTATGAACGGGGAATTAAATGGCATCTGCAATCGTGAGACGATCAGCGAAGATGGGACATTTTGCCAAAACACGTAAAAGGTCCTGAAAAGTGAAATACCGTAATAAAAAATGTGCTGGCCAATTAGAGGTCTAGGAGATAGCTATAACGTGAGCGTCGATTTCTACCCCTAATGGGCGTTGTGATTGATGCCTACCGATGCTATACATCACCTCCGCCATCATAGCCTGCCATAAACCCCCTGCACATGAATCATTGTGGTTTGGAATTGGGCCAATGAGAATTTTTTGTTTCGCTTATCCAACCTTGCCCGGTTAGACTTCTGGCCTTGTATTATTCATGGTCTGGCTGGCTTCGCCTATTCCATGTCACGTAGGCAATCGATTTTCACCTACCCTACTACTTCATCGTTTATTATATTTTTAGTATCATGCATGCACATATTCTTAGTAGCCCTTAAGAAAAAGAATCCGTCAGATTTCCAGCACTGATGATTAAAATTTTCTTTGCAAACGAGTTGAAACCGATGAAAGTCATGCAGGTACTAACAACCGGACAGCAATTGCTTTCCGCAGTTGAGAGGAAGAAAACAACGTGCGTTTAAGTTGGATCTATACCAAGGATTATCTAAAACAGATGGTCTTAGATCGATATAACGAAATAATTGCTATTGATTGGGACGTGATGATGATTGCAAATAACAAAATTTTTCTTTTGTTCTCGAAACAGAGGGAGCTGCAAATGTCTACTAAGTGTCAAATTTTGCAAATTAGGAACAAACAAGGTGAGAGTTTAGTGGGTGTGGCCATTTAACTAAGCGTATTTTGTGTCGCCGTTTCTCATTCATTTGTATTTCTTTCTTTCTACACTTCCAGTTATTCTCTGTTAAATAAGGTAGAGATCTCATGAGAATGTGTGTTTCAATAGTCAATAAGAAACGCCCTTTCAGATCTTAAGCAGTAGAATTAACACCTTTGTGTAACGATAAAATAACTATTTTTCTTTTCAAATACCTGCCTTAGTAATATTCTTGCTTGAAACATACTCCCAAGAGAAAATCAAATGCATATTTTACACTATAATGTGTGTTTATAAAGTAGCATATTAAATGATTGCAGAAACATTAATGTATTCTCGTTAAAATATACAGTTAAAATAGACATTTTATAAATAATTTTTATTCCATTTTTCAAATTATTTTCATTGGAAATGACACAAATTACATTTAACGACACTACAAACCTTGAAATAAGATGCGCTTTGTTATTTAATTGTCTCTAAGAATTATTCTTAGTCATAAATACACGCATTAAATAAGAATTTTTTTTCAGAACTTTGAGGTATTTCTGAACTTTTCAGGTAATGAAATTTTTAGTATGTATGATCTGTTCTCAAATTGCTATTTTTTGCTAAATATTAAATATGATAAAAACTTTTAAGAGATCTTCTTAACTTGGATAACATTACTTACAATAATCATTTTAGGATTGTTTATTTTCACACTATAAATAAACTATATTCAATTGATTAATTAAGTTAATATATTTTTTCCTTTTATAATTTAATCATGAAGTACTTTTAAAAAATGTATATATTCCAAGTAAATTGTAAAATATTCATTACTTAATACAGTAAGATGATGTTTTATTAAAATTTACTTAACTTCAAAAAAATTTTAAACAAAGAAACAACATTAAAAGTGAAATTTCATTTTCATTACTACTTTTTTGCGTCATTGCAAAAGTTTCGATTCATGAAATTGATTTTAAGTATTTATATATTTAAAATGTGTAAAGTATCAAATTAAAATAAAATAAAAGCATATTACATTAAATTGTAATAATATTCTAGAATTTTGCTCTAGTTTTAAGGAACATTCTGTTGAGGACATATTTATTGATGATATTACACTCATTAAAATAATTCTGCAAGTTTATTTAGCATAAGAAACTTAAGTTAATTTTTAACATTCAATCTAAGGTTTCAAGAGAATCCGAGAAATACAATTTTATATTATGACGTTCAATATGGATATAATATTCCACATCATTAATTTCGTGTACAGAAAAATTTGAATGATTTGAAAAATTTGAATGTTTTGAATGAGAAAAATTTTAAAATTTGAATGACAAGATTTAAAAAAAAGACAAATTTAATGTCATTTACAAAAGCACATGCTATGGTGGTAATCCCTGAAAAGCTGCAGTTTTATAAATAAATACTCAAATCAAAATTATATAATCAATGATTAAATTTGTGAAGCAAATTATTTATAAAAAATTCTTGAGTACAAATTCAAATGACTAATTTCATTAATGTTTAACATGAAACATTTGTATTCAATTTGTAATATTAATTAATTATTTACGTATAGCAATTGTTTGCATATGACAATTGAATACGTTAAATATAAAATTAAAAAAAAAACTCATTTTTCTTTTAATATCAAAATATTTTCCATGTATAAAAGTTTTATTTTCCATTGATAACAGATTTTACATCAGAAATGAATTTTAATTTATTATGTTCAGGTATTCTCTTTTTCTCGCTGTGTGAGCCAATATTTAACATAATTTCTATTTATGGTTATGAATTATTTTCCTTCAATTTAATATAAAATGTATGACTAGTTTAATATAATATTTAAAAAATTAGTTGAATACGATTCTAATTCTTCTATAATTTAAGAGGGATCAGCTCTATATAAGAAGCATAGATATAGAGCGACATCATTGAAACTTACAAATTACCTTATCGAGAAGTTTCCAAGTTTATTGAGGTGACTTACAATGTATTCTTTCTTGTAAGTTTCGCAGCCTTTATACAAAATTAATAAACCAAGAATATCTGGTATAAGTTTTTTTGGCATGCGAAAAACTGTACGCTTCCGTAGACACTTGCACCGGCGGAAGAATTTTTGCTTTTACTCTTCTTTCTTTCGTCTAATCTCCGTTAAAGCGTATCTCACCCTTATTTTCTTCATCCTTATTTTTATTTTTTCGACCAATATTGAGGCCTCTTTTTCTTTATTCTTACCTTGGCAAAGTATATGTTCTTTTTTTGCCCTTAACTTATTTTGACGCTTCCTTTTATCCTTGATTCAATCGAGTTTTATCTTTTTTTACAGAGGCTTTTTTTCTCGAGTTTAAGCACATTAGCCAGAAATAATTTGCTTTCTTTATTTGAAATTCTTTTCCGCTGATAAAAATGAATGCATACATTTTTTTCATTATTTTTAATACATTTAGTTATATACATCCTATGAGTTACAGGAAGTTTCTTCGCTAATTTTTTTCCGGTTGTAAAATAAAATAGTGACGTTTCAAATAAAGGTTTGCATATTAAGGCGTTATAATATAAACATGGCGGGCAAGTTTATTTTCCATTTTAATTAATCTTTGAAATTTACCTTATACTATTACAGAAATATATATATATATATATATATATATATATATATATATATATATATATATAAATTGAGCACTATCTATGCTTTTATTTCTTTATTGACCAGATGTGTTGACAGAATTTACTTTTTTAATACAATAATAATGTATGATATTCTGAAGTATGAGTGTTTCTTATCACTGCATTCTAATATTTAAAAGTTTCGAAACCTTTGAATGTATTAACATGCAGCAAATATTTTTAAGTATTTTAAGAGATAAATTAAAGGCAGAATTTCAAAGAATTTTGAGATGAGCTTTGATATATTTCAAAAACTAGTATTTGCACTCGTGATAAGATATTTATAATTATGAGTGTTTTACTTGTTATGATTACAGAAGGATCCCTCTTACGTAATAGTTTAAAGCCTACTTCAACATCATAACGCTTTGGAGAGCTGAAAACAATTTTGTCATTGATTAGCTTCATGAAAATGTATATTAACTTGCGTCAAGCTAGTTCTAATTAATGAAATTTCATTTTCACAATGTACTTCACGTTTATTTAGTAATTCACTCTTACCTTCTCTTTTTGTGCTTACTTCTTGAGAGTTAAACCCAGGATGCTCAAAAATCAAGATGTTAAATAATAAATGAATTTTCTGTTTTTAATTTCAAACAAGATTGAAGTTAATATGATTTTAATTTTAAGCCTTATAGAATAATATTAATATTAAAACATAAATATAAAAAGTATTAATATTATTCCCCTTTTAAAATAAATATTTGATGCAAATTAAAAAATATGTGCCTTAAAAATGATTAAACTTATTATTATATTAAAATAATTAATAAAGTTAAAAATTTTAGAATTTAAGGGATTATAAAAATTTCGTGCTTATATATATATATATATATATATATATATATATATATATATATATATATATATATATATATATATATATATATATATATATATATATATATATAATTTTCCTTGTTAAGAAAATAATATTCGAATTTATTGAAGAGCAATTTTGATAAGAACAAAATTCTTCCTTGAAAAATTAGAATGGCATGTAATATATTTATCTTTTCGAGAATTTTTTCTGTTAATTTATCATTTATATGCATCAAAAATAGCTAGATTGTCTTAAAAACATAGTATACTGTTCCATATTTATGTGTAATTTTAAATTTAGTGAATTTAATAACATAAACAAAATAAAGTCTTGTTATCATAAAAGATTAATGATGTTTATAAAATATTGTTAAATTTCAAAAACAATGTAAAGTAGAATAAAAAATTTCATGCTATGCAAGCTTACAAATATTGATGGATTTGAAAATATAATTACGCAATACTTGTTGTTTCTCAAAATTAATTATGTAATTAAGAAATTTCTATTATTTTCATTTTATATCCCTTTTTCCTATAGTGGTTAAAATATAGCGAAATAAAAATATGGCATGCAGTTTCACATATTTTCATAGATTCCTACAAAATTTACTGTATAGATTACCTACGCCACAAAAAGATTAATATATTTATAAAAACATGTTTTCAAAAAGGATACAAAAGGAGCTAGGACAACAAGATAAATGCATTTTAAAAATAAATTAAGATATAAATTCAGAATTGAATAATTTATTTGGTATTTAGAAAATTTGGCTCGTAGAAATAATCTTACAAATGTTCATAGTTATTTCATTAAATTCTGGGTGAAACATTATTTTAAAAATGCCCTAAGCATTAAATAATTATTACTAAAAGTTGCTCATTTCAGATTTGTTAAATGTTGAATATTAAATAATTAAGTATTATTATAATTTTCTGAACTGCATGAAAGAGAGTTCATGGTTGTCTTATTCCATAATCACATAAATTGGATATTTTACAAATAAAAGAAAATGCGTATGAGTATATGATGTGTTTCAATATATCCGTGTCTGCATTAATGTTAAACAAATTTGCTCGAAAATAATTCAAATACTGTATCTATAATATTTAATGTTGTTGTTGTTGTTGTCGTGTGACAAGTGCAAAAAGAAGGAAAAAAAGAAAAGGTAAAAAAATACAAGTCATATGGGACCAAAGGCATGGAGCACTGCACTGGTCACATATTCAGCTTTTTCGGTATAGAGGGTGACATGGCAGCAGTTGGGGTCGATGCTGAAGAGGGTCGAGGCAACAGAGATGCAATTGAAGAGATGCCTCGGATCCAGTTGAACTCCAGTGCAGTGCCTGCATTCTGCGTATGTTCTAGATCCGTCGGTCCTGATTTTCATAACCCTCATGTGCCCAGTCTGCATTCTGCTGATGGTAGAGGTGATACTATGATCAGGATTAAGCTCCGGTAGGCATCATTTTTTCCTTAGTCCCCCGCAGAGCAGATGCCTATAATATTTAATGTCCCCGTATTATAAGAATAACGAAATTAATAATCCTTGCTTATATTTCATCTAACTCCACATTGTCATGGGCTTGGAAAAAAAGGGAACAAACTTCAACAAAAAGTTAAATTCATATTAAGTTCATAGAAGTTCAATCCATTATACTGATTGTCAGCAAACAAAATTTGCAAACGCAAATTCAAATGCAAAATATTGTTTGAGTAAATCAACACTATCAAGTAAGTTTTTAGAAAGATAATGTGTTAGAATGATAGAAAACTATTGATATTAGTGTCACTTGCATAATATTGGAGGTTGAATTATAAACAATGGAATTCATAACCGATAGAGTATATCAAATTTCAAATTTTATCGGAGATGGTAGTGGCAAGAGTCAAAAATTAAACCCTCAAGAAATATTATAATTAATATCAAATTCATAATACTTTGGCTTCCTAGAGGAGATAAAAACAACCCAGATAATATTTAAATCAAAGTTTGGCTGTCAAAATACTAAGACATAAAAGCATGTGCGATGAAGATATAAAGGTTAAATAAATATAATAACTAAGACAAAAGTTGAAATAGTTTTATCGGACACAAGCATGTCACTGAAATACAATTTAAAAATACGAAATTCAATCTCTAGTAATTTTTTGCTTATATTCCATTTATGTATTATATCATTTACTTATCCTTGCACACGGATGAGCAAGTAAAAAATCTTATAATCAAGTTTTGTAGATTTAGTATTACAGGGATTCAGTACATTTATTTTATAGTTTCTAACTGTGTTTTGTATTTTTAAAAAGAATTGAAACTGAAAATACTTTAATTTTCCCCAACCAATGGATTGAATTACTTTTGCACTGTATAAAAGTATATAAGATCAAATAAACGCTTAAACAAAATGCTTGATGTGATTCAGCAAATTGGTAGTTAAATTTTTTAAAATTTTTTATTAACAATATAATTTCTCTTACCAAAATAAAAAATATTTGGTAAAATTTAGTTGGCCATTTTGCACAGAACAATTTCGAAATATATTTTAACTCTATAACACATTTCTTTGTCCGACTAAATCACTGAGAATAAACAGTTCCACTTTAATTATAAAACTATGTTCTTTTTCAGCGTGATTCTTAGAAGAAGCTGCTCAGGATGCCTAAGTAAATGCTGAGTAGAAGAATATTATGATCACCAATCTTCTTTCAATAAGCTTATATTTTTCTAAGCAAATGTATGAAATTCTTGCATTGAAATATCTAAGAATTATTGAATATAATGATCACGATTGCTATTCAATGATTCATATTTGTAAACTTAGTGATATATCTGGCAAAATTAAGTAAACCAATTGTTTCATCTATCCATAATGACATGTCATTATTCTCTCACTTATTCCATGCGTCTAAAAATCATGAATTTTATAGGAATTTTTTCATCTATCATTTACATTTATCAGTACATTGTACGAAGCATTCATCTAAGATAACATATTTCAATCAAACTGAGAAATTTATGTGTTTATTCCTTATAAAATAAGTGCATAAATTTCTCAAACTGCATGGTACCAGTGACTATTTATAAATTCGTTCATAATATACATTTACTCTTCACAACTGTACATTTATATATTTTAAATTATGTGAACAATTTTGAAGGAATTTTTAATAAGTTGTTCATTTTGTGTATAGATTACAATAATGTCACAATATTTTACTAAATTGTTAAGAAGTTAACATTTTATAATATCATCATATAAGGTGTATAAGAGAATAAAAAAATTGTCATATGGATATTTATATCTCTGCTTCAAAATTAATGTTATAATCATTTTTATGATAATTGTTGTCAAATATAGTAGATTTGAAATTCACGCTAATTATTGGGCTATATAATAATATCAATAAGTATAAATATTACTTGAGATTCTCTCCAAGGCAGATACAACATACAAGAATATGAAAGGACATCTCTAAACAACAAAAGTGGGTTTTAAAATTAATACTAAAATGATATTTAGTGAGCTTTGATGATCATAGATGTTAAATAAAGTGAAATATTTTTCATAATGCAAGCACCCAGATTGCAAATAGCACGTTTAAGAAAGTAGAATTCTTTTAAAATAAGATTGTTAGAATTCAGTAGAAACTAAGCAAAGTGCAGTTAAATATACAAGCCATTCTTACCATATTTGGTAATTAAAAGAGAAGTATGCAGAGAGCATTTCATCCACAAAAAGCGGATGTGACCAGTTCAAATGATTGAGAATTTGTAACACTAATCTAAAATTAGATATATTATCTATATTTTGGATTTATCCTACTTCTGCACTTAATAAGAAATAAATATTTTGTGTTTCTTTATATGTAAGAAGAGGATTAAATTTATTATTCAGAGAATAAATTCATTTAAATTATAGTTATTTATTAAATAACCAGAAGAGAAAAAAGTTTTATTATTTTGATGTTATTTCAGAAAATATAATTTAAATAAGATGATTCGTTGAATCATTTAATTATCGGGTAACTTTTAACAGAGAAACATTTTATTCCTGTAATATTAATATTACATTTTATGACTTATGAAACGTAATCATTTCTTTCTCTAACAACTTTTCAGTGAAAGTAAAAACATTTTTTCACAATCAGAAGCTTTTAATTTAAACAGAATTTTTCTCAATCACAGTAATTTATTCTAGTTAACTTTTGCCTCTAGAGTTCTTCATTTAATCATTAATAAAGTTATAATCACTTATCGAAGAATTTATACTTGGTTTAATCAAAATACATTAATTTCTTTTCCATAATTAAATAATACAAATTATTAACAAGAAATATTCCGGAACAAATTTTCATAATAAAGGCATAATGATGCTTCTTTTTGATGTTTATAAATGAACTAATTTCAGATTTTATTTAATGAATTAAATTTTAAAATAATATTTACATCCAAATGGATGTAATATGATTATTTAACTATTTATTCCAAGTGTGTGTATATTCATATGTATTTAATTATCTATTTTTCTTTTATAAGAAATTTCATTTTAGTCCTTAAGACTAAACTTCCTTTTGGCTCTTAAGGCTTAAAGTCTTAAGAGCCAAAAAGAAATTTGTTTTGACAGGAACTTCAAAGCAATTCAATCTCTCATTAACATTTTCTCATTTAATATAATACGAAAAAAAAACTAGAGAGAGAGAAAGAGGTAACTTGCTTTCAATAAAAATTTAATTATATTTTGTATTATTGTCTTTTCTCAGTTTGAATTAAAAACTTTTTCACTAAAATTATATTTTTAAATTTATATAAATATGTATAATTTTAAACGAAAATATTTCTATGAAAGTACTCATACGAGAAAAAAATATATTTCTACATCTTTTATTTCAGAAAATTTAAAAACTTTGAATGTTTTCTCTTGTACTAAAAAGTACCATGCTGTATAAATATATTAATTACACGCAAATAATTTGATATTAAAATAATTTTATAGCTATCTAGTTATGAAAATACTTTTATTTAATGTAATAAACTTCATATGTTATAAATGAAAACATTTTTAAGTATGCAAAAGTAACAAGGCAGGATAAAATAAGCGAAATGGTTTTAGTATTCAAAGCTTCTGAATAAGACAATAAGTTATCCATAAACTGCAATAAAAACACATTAAATGATGGCCTACCTTGCAATATGATGAAGGTGAATATCTCCCATAGTGTCATGATGACTGAAATATAAGTCATGTGGAAGGCGGATATTTCCATCTGTGGTGGGGAATTACTGACATCAGCCTCAGTGGCTTCATCACTAAGCCACCTTCCAGTTGGACATGCTGCAACTGGAGCACACGGCTCAGATTTCGTCAATAACTATCTCACCTAGGGAGAAATAAAAGGTTTTCATTACATTATGCTCAGAGGAAATATGAACCAAATTAAAGGCATGTCCTATAAATAATCGAATACAGTGCGCCTTCATAGACAGAATTAAATACGTAGGTTTTCATATACTATTTGTAAGTATACGAATATAAATATTCTTATATTTATATATAATTTAGAACATAATTTACTCAAAATAACTAAATTCTAAAAATATATATATTATTGTAAACATTTTGAAAAATATGAATATTGGAAAAAAATAAATGTATTCATTTAAATGATGACAACTATATATATATATATATATATATATATATATATATATATATATATATATATATATATATATATATATATATATATATATATATATATATATATATATGTATATTAGCTCATAAAGTAACCATACTTATTGGAATCGCTCGCTTATATTTTAAAATTAGAAGTTTGTGAATAACATATTAATCATTCATTTGTAAATTCATGAGTTAATACACTGGTTTGCAAAACTTAAGCAACAATGTAAATTTTATGCACATAGCCGTATAATTGCAGATAATAGGTTCTCGCGATCAGTCCAGTGAACAAGAAATTTAGATGAAAGATCATGCGTATACGGGTGTTAAGAAAAAAACATCACAGGTGACGTGAGGGTACGCAAAATGCGTTCGGTCAGTGGGCGAACTTTGATTACAGAAAAAGAAATGATGGTGACGCAATTAGAAAAAATCGCTTCAAAGTACCAGGAAGTTCTTTCGTGAAATATGTGGCTAGAGAAAATAACCTCGATAATTTCACTCAGGTAAGAATGATTGGGTAGCTGGTATAGAGTTGAAGTGTAACAAGTGTTGCTGAAGAATTTGGAATAAACAAAAGTGCCGTTTCATGCACTTGAAAAGCCTTCCCATCCATATATACATTTATTAGAATGATTGGTGACAAGCAACTTGACAAAGTGATTGCAATTGATAATGGATATACCGTGCTGCACAAGAAAAGAGGTCGAAACAAACCAGTCAGCAAGTGTCAATGCTCAGTAACTGTGTACGATCACGGAGTGACAAGTGACTTATTCTCCTTTCGTCTTGAAAGCTGATTGTCTTTGAAATCTGATGATCAGTGCCAACTTCCAGAGTATTTCAAGGAGCACAAAATCTGGACGTCTCCATGGAATCAGATGAGAAACGTTTCAGCTTCAATAGCGATTTCTGTGGCTAATTGATTTGGAGACCGGTCAGCATATGGTTTCTTCCTAGCAACATCCCGGGAAAAGACTATTACGTTTGTGCTGGAGTAGTCGTCTGGGGAAGCATTATACTAAACAGGATAACTGAGCAACTTCATTTTGACAGTGGTTCCGTCAGAAATCTTTTGTAGAGATCTTATCCTTCCCTATGTGAGTTTGTTTTGAGGTGAGATTGGAGTTTCGTTTTTATGGATGACAATGCACAGCTTCACTAGTATCCTGCTCTTCAGGAGCTATTGGAAAAGGAAGATATTTCATGTTTCTTTAATAGTTTAACTAGAATAATTCCCCTTGTTAAACTTTACATAACATACGCGGCATGCATTGAGGAGACGTCTTGATGATTACATTAAAAATGTGACACGATACAAGGAATTCAATAAATGCCTTTTTTATTCGATACTGTATGCACTGTATTCATTTTCGCGCGATTATACTTTTGTCATCGCTTAAGTACGAAATGCTGTTCCTCATTTCTGAATTTTAACCCTCTCAAATGATCTCTCGTGGATTAATGAAAAAAAACTATTGCTTAAGTTTTGCACACCAGTTTTTATAAGACATAATTATTAAAAATTAGTATAAAATTATACATACGATTTTCAAAAAATATATATTTTTAGTGCGTATAGGTTCTAACAGAAATAAGGAATTTTAAATTTTCCTTAAATTTTAAAAATAGTCTTTGTAGTTTACACATTGCCATTGAAATAAATAAATGTAATATTTTCCCTCATAACTAAAGTAAAATGCATCATGAAAACATTTTTAAATTTTTCAGTATGAGTACCTTAAATTATTCGTTACAGACATTCGTGTTTTCAGCGGAACAATAATTTACTTATCATATAGGTAATGAGTATAAAATTTCTTCAATAATAATTGAAACAGACTCATTTGACAGATATTAAAATACTTGAATGCATTTTGATTTAAATTAGAGATAGAAGTTCGAAATGAGTATTTAATTTGATTAATTGCATAAAAAGATGTGTGAGGGGAAATTAAATTAAGATTGTGTGAAAGAAAGTAAATAAAAAAAGTATAGAAGCAACTAATTTATATTTCTTACTTCAGTGTAGTCAACAGATGTAAAAGTATAGTATTTTTTTAAATGTATGTACAAAATATGTTTTGAAGTAACAAGGCCATTTTTTTATTATGTTACCTTATGAAACATAAGGATACATTTTTAGTATATTATTATCAAGTTTTATATGTTATACGTTTCTTATGTATATTAAACTTGTATTAGATACATATTTAAATACTTTAAATTTGATGCTTTTCATGTTAATTGTACTGGGTGTTTTCTGCAAAAGAATTTAAAAAAAATTTTTTTCGTAAATACATAATTAAAGTAAAATTTTAACTGCAGAAATTATACCCAATTTACAAATTCACAAATATTTAACGTATACAATGCCCCAGTAATGATACTATAAGCTGCTTATACAAATTTACAATCAATAAAATCTACTACTCAATATAATCGGTTAGAGTAAAAGTCAAATTTTATTATACTTTGATCCGCAGAACAAAGTGGACATAAAATACAAACGAGTAAAATCTCGACCGAAGATAAGCAGCACTTGATCCAGTTATTGACTTCATAGTATCTTTCGAAACGATCTACTATTTCTCTCTTCCATTAAGTAATCGAGAAAACTAGGCTTTTAAGAAAATGAAAAATATTGAAGTTTTACCTTATCTAGACAGTCACTTTTTTATCATCTGCCGAGGTAATTAACTCCATAGAAGGGCTTTCTGGTTTTACTAATAAAGCATATATCCTTTACAATTTTCCACGGTTTGATACCAGCGGGTTTTTTACGCCTCATACGTCAGATTTGCAGAAGTTATTTCCGGGTGTCAATATTTTGACATCAGTATGAATATGCAGTTTCTGTTTTAATTCTATGTGATAAAACCGTTTAATGTAGTCAGTTATCTTGCATAAAATTTGCATTCCAGATTGCAAGCACAGTTCTGAAAGTTAATTGAGTTCTAATTAGTAAAATGCATGTGTTAAAGTTTAATATTTTTAATAACCCTAATTATTCATTTAAATATACCTGTAATTTTTATCATTTATTTATAAATTTTTGCTTATAAAAATGCATAGTTTGTTTTTGAATTTTATTAATTTAAATGTTCATACAATATTCGCGTATGAGAAGATATAACTTGTTCATTTTTAATAGAATGCCCTTAAATCAATCTCATTTTTAATGTTCTCAACAAAAAATTACATATGGTGGATAGAAAAATGAATTTAAAATAAATATTTTGATGAAACTATTCATTAAAATTTAATTTTCTTATTAAAATATAAATAACAAAAGAAGCTCAGAGTTATATTCATTCATGAAAATGACATTCCATATTAAAATATTTGAAGAACGTATTGCTAATATTGCAATGTAGGGAAGTAAAATTACTTTTATAAAGGGATAAAAATATTTTGGATACTAAACATGAGATTCATTTGTTATTATAACATTTTATCGTATAATTTTAGAAGTTTTAATGTTAGATTTTATCTTTAAGTTCTTAAGAGATATTTAAGGTGTTTAATTGAATAGGCTGTCTCTGTGTTTAGTAAAACTGTTCAAATGCATTATGTAAGTCAATAAATTACTTCTTATATAACATACATCTTTATTCTAATGAATTTGGTATGTGTGTGTATGTGATAGGCAATATTACATAGTCAAAGTTAATGTTACCATTGATATAATTAGTGGAATACTCTGCTGGCTATTAAAAATGTCATACCAAGAAGGCGACACACTACACACGAGAAATTTACGCAATAGAAAAAATATGTTTTAATATGTAACTGATTAGCTCCTAGAGGTATTCGCGTAAAACACGGGGTAACGGCGCTTACAAAATACTTAAATGTACAAAGTGTACAGAAACTTTCTCAAATATTAATTTAATTTTAATGCTGTTATTGGTGAAAAGCAGTTTTAATATCTTGTGTAATAAATGCTTACAAGCATGCTTCTGACTTTAATAGAGGTTCAATTGTTACCTATCAGGATTGCATTTCAACATCTCACTTTATTATATTATAATAAGTTACCATAACTGTTTTCACAATGTGAGTTTAATTGTCTTAGAGCGGTTATACGGAGTATTTTGCTAGAACTCAACGACAGGCTATCATTAATAACTGAAGAGACACATGTGTTACTAGTCTTTACTATCTTTAATATAACATATGAGGGAACCATGAAACAAGAAATAGAGCTGTTTACAAGAAGTTAAAGCTTTCTATATCTATCTATGTGACACCGTGTTTTAAGGTAGATCTTGGTTCCATTTACTCCCTCATGATAGCAACATCCGTATTAGGCGGCATTGTGAAGAGTGTACATTCCCAGCATGTATTGAACATAATCATACTGCCTCGTCACAGGAAGCCATATGTTGCCATTTTATTTATATGTGTATCAGAATTTTTTCGTATTGACATTAGTCTGAAGAATAGCCAATATTTTTTATTGTCTTATGGCCTTTGGCTCTACTCTTTATTCAAGCTCTACGGATAGCTACGTTTCATTAGTTTCATCACGATAAGGTCTAATCTTATTTTGAAGATACTAGATATCTTTAAAACTATACCTGTGTATTGTCTCTTTGACGATATCAAATTCAATCAGTTGGTGAGTTTTCTCTTCAGAGTTTTTAGGCATGTATACGGATATCAGATGTAGCAGGCGGAATCAATACTCTTCTAAAAAGACTATATTGTGACTTTCTTAATGAAATGTAATGTGGTTGTTATAGCTTTCCAAAATAATCTCACAATATGTCTGTCCTATTATGGAATGGTGTCATTTAAGGAATGACGTCAAGGCGTAGGCAGTTAAGTGTAAAATATCGATTACATATTCCCATGGCAGTGGTTGGATTTCGACATGTGCGAGTAACAATACCATGGAACAACGATCCACACTTATATTTGTGCTACTGCTTCCATCAAATTTCTACGGTTTCTGGTGAGCTTTCCTTTTTTTACTTGAGTCATAATACAATGTCATGAGAAAACTCTGATCTTTCAAATGGTTTCTGCTTCCTTTGCAATTTTTTTATGCAATACGTCAGATATCATTCGTTCCTCCAGCATTGTGAAAATGTGCTGAAATGCTAATTATTTTTGATTAAAATGTCTTCTTCCATTCTTGTAATTTCGACGTTTTTAAGATTTTTACTTTCTGGTTTGCAATATTAATTGCCTACAGTGTAAATATCGCTGTAAGCATATTTATGTATGTGATTCATAGTTATAAAAGAAAATTTCAACTCCTGAAGTTACCGTGTACCTAAACATAAGTGATTGCAGAATTTAAATATGACATTAAACTCAAGACACATTGATAAAGACGTCTTATTCTGTTGTCTGACAATATAGGTAAGGTGATGTTAAAAGCAATGAAGCAGTACATACAGAACAGAATATGTTTTCAATAAAATATACATTAATAAAGTATATTTTTTTTAATTATTGCCAATGGAATTGTAATGTATATGATTTTCTTTATTATTTTCTTTAAACTGAATGAAAACGAAAATCATTCGGTTAAAAAAAATACAAACACTTTATAAAGCGAGATTCTCATACTTGCTGTACACTAAGTTTGTACTTTTATAATTATTTGCAAAATGTAATGGTTCTCATTTCAAAATAGAAATGGCAATAATTTCTCTAATCAACATAAAGATCATAAAGTAATTTTCCTTGGAAAGTTATTATTCCCAAATCTGAATAGTAACAATCGGTTAAAAACAAAATACGTATTCTTACATCTAACATTTGATGAAAATGCTTTTAATAGTTTTTAAATATAATGATGATCTTAGTGAGATCAAATTTCTGACTTTTATGCTGTTAAACACTATTTTACAGTTTTTGAAAAAAAGTAGTTTAAATTTTATTTTGTCATATCCTAAGATTCTGTATTAAAGGAAAAAGAAAGTAATTCGCATCAGTTTTATGACTTTGAAACACATAACATATTTAAGCAGCTTCATCCTGTTGTATTACCCTTTAAACAACTATATTTTAAGAAATATGAGGCTTCACATCAGTATAAACTGCACAATATTTTGGTATCTATCAAGATTTAGACTCGCGCAGTAAAACTGACAGTTGTAATTCTCTTCCCGATTAATAGTTTTCACATAATCAAGTTTCAGACTAATTGATCACAACCACTCATTTTCAGTATCTAGCCCATGGAGAGCTCTAACCTTAAAGCTTGCGATCAGAACTTAATGGTAATGAAATCACTTCAGTGGTCATTTAAACAGTAGAAAAGACAATTGCTTTATATTTCCTCTTTTTCTAAGGATTCACTAGCTCTTTACATAAATGTTAAGTGAATTTGTTTTTTGGACGAAAATACAGAGAGTCATTGTTGCCTACTGGTAGTATCCTTCTTTTCGGAATAGAAACTCAGGGTAAGATCGCAGCAGCCACTGAACAATGTATTTTAAATGCCTACTTGCTGCATGCTCATTTTTTGAGATGAGTGTATTTTCTGAGACTCTAAATACAGCATATAACATTAAAAAAGATATTCTGTAATGACAGTATGTTATCAATAATGAATCGAATTCTATGTAACTTTGACTGTTAAGAAGATTGGTTATCACTATCAAAAGAAAAATATATCTTAAAAGACTGATAAACATATCTCTGAAAAGATATGCCTTCATTCAGGGAATATTTGACTTTTCCATATTCCCATTTTCAATGTATTTAATATATAAAATACATTAAATCGGCAAAATTGTTTATACTGATCTTTGCATGTTGAGTGAAGCATTTTAGCTTGAAAGAAATGTGTAATTATTGTAATAACTCTGCGAAATTGATCAAATTTATTCAGCATGTCTAAACACAATTAGTTTCCATTAAACATTTAAAAACAATTAATCTCCATTTATACACTTATGTGCAAAAATTAAAGACGAAATGGAAAAATTAGCATAACAGTGGAACAAACATATAGATCGGAACAAAAGACCAATCAGAAGATCGACTACGGTCAGGTACGCAAGGGCATACTCAAATTACGCAACATGACTTAAAAGGGGAATGTCGGAGGGGTATAAAGCAGGCTGGCGGTGTACGCTCAGTGTTTCTGTGAAAGCTATTGCACGGCGTATATCAGTTTAAACTACGTAGAGCTGCTTAATCAGTGTGAAATAATGAACAGGCAACCTCATAGACGACATCTAGATGACCTTACGCGAGGTCAAATCATTGGCAAGATTGAGGAAGATCGAAGTTGACAAGTGTGGCTGTGGAGTTTGGAATTGCTCCCAGCATCGTTTCACGAATCTGGAGAGCATTTCAAACTACAGGAACAGCTGTCTGAAGGTTCAGCAGTGGTCTTCAACGAGCACCACGGCAGTCTACAACCGGTATATGGTCCTACAGGCGGCATATGACTCGAGAAATCGCGAGATACCTCCAACAGACGACGGGACGACCGATATCACGGTTTACAGTCACCAGGAGGCTGCACAATGTTGGCCTATTGGCACGACGACATGTAAGTTGTGTACCATTAACGCCTGCCCACCGGATAAGGTGCTTTGTGTGGTGCCGGGAACACCAGAACTGGACGGATCAGATATGGGGTCGAGTAATCTTTACGGACGAGAGCAGATTAAGTCTAACTACCGATTCTGGACGCATACACACCTGGAGAGAGCAGGGAACACACAATAACCCCTCCAACATCGACGAAAGGGACCGGTTTTGAGGTCGCGGTGTTCTTGTTTGGGATGCCATCATGCTTGGTACCCGTACTGACCTTCATATCGTCCAAGGAAGCTCAATCACCAGGTACCGTTATTGTAATGATATTCTCCTTCCTTATGTGCGTCTTTTTAGCGGTGCTATGGGTCCCCAGTTCCTCTTCATGGACAACAATGCTCCACCTCATCTTACAGAGGTTGTCGAAGAGCTGTTGGAAAGTGAGGATATTGAAAACATGGATTAGCCGACAAGGTCCCCGGATCTAAATGCATTCGAACACGTGTGGGACTTTCCTGGGAGACGCTTAACGGCACGTCACCAACCGCCAGTAACGATCCCAGAACTGCGATTGGCGCTACAAGAAGAATGGGCAGCTGTACCTCAACAACTTATTGACACCATCATACTCAGTATAAACAAACGATGTCAATCCTGCACAGCAGTCAGGGGAGATCATATCCCCTACTGAAAGCTGGATGTTTCCTGCTAGAGAGCTCTTACATGGATGTTTCGGCCGTCTCTGTCATTCTGCTCCATGCTCATTTTTCAATAAAGTTCCTTTTTAATCACAAAAAAAAATTTACAGTTTTTTTTTACTTTTTCCATATTCTTACATCTGGAGGATTTTCTGGTACGATTTTTATCGATTTGGAACACTGCTGAGCGATGCTGCTGTAGAAAAACCGTTTCGTCCTTATTTTTTGCACAACAGTGTATATAGAACATTTTAAATAAACTGAGATACACTGTAAGTAATCATTTTAATATTTAAAATATTCACGCATTTCTTTTATTTTGATGCTTTTTATTTCTATAAGTATTCAGTTTGTTTAAATATTTAAACACGTATTTATTAAAATCAATTTCCATGCATTGTTGATCCAATAATCCATAAACTTATGTTTCTACTACCTTAATTCTTTTTGATAAGACTGGCTTCATTTTATTTCGTAATATCTTAAAGCAACCCTATACAAAATTAATGCATTTAATTTATCATTTATAGTAGTAGCTATAGGAAGAATCTTAGATATTGTTGGATGAGTATTTACCCCAGAAGGTAATCGTTAGATATTTATTCATACCATTGTTAAATACATTTCAACTAACCTACACTAAGCATAAAAATGCGTGATGGGACATCTAAAAACATTTCTTCTTCTAGAACTATTCGACAAGATGGTATCGCATCATAAATGATGGCCTTCGACTTAACTCATCGATTGGATTCATATGAATCAATCCTTCTCAAAATACGGAGCATACAGCACTATTTGCTCTTCGATAAAATATTGGGCTTTCCATTACAAGCGTCTGTAATCTCTCATTTTTCCGTGAATTTGTGGTGTGGTGGAATAGGATAAAGAATCGATTCCAGGTTGGTGCTTTCCCTAGGAAACCACACACTTACCGAGTGATTCACATCATCATAATGTTAGGGATGTCCATTTCATTCCCTTAAGTCTATCATTTTGTGCTCTCCTATCGAGATTTTTTTGTTACATATTTATCGAATAATCTTTGGTATGTAGTTTCTGTGTCATTTTTTATTCATTACAATAGAGATTTAGTTGAATTTAAGTGCATGTATTTCACTTATTTGATTGGAATTTACTTTCTGTTTACAAATAAAGAACTAATGAAGTAGTTTAGAGTCTTTACTGAATAAATGCGCCAATTCATTATAGCACATGTAAAAATGAATTTAAAGAGAAGTACAACACACGGGAGTGATTATGTAATTCCTTGAAATTAAAAACAAACATTTACTTCCTTTAACTAAATTATATGTATGCACACACACACACACACACACACACACACACACACACACACACACACACACACACACACACACACACACACACACACACACACACACACACACACACACACACACACACACACACACACACAACACACACACACACACACACACACACACACACACACACACACACACACACACACACACACACACACACACACACACACACACACACACACACACACACACACACACACGTATACATATATATATATATATGTGTGTGTGTGTGTGTGTGTAAACAAAGCGTTATTAAATATTTTTAACTAAAACCCTAATTTCTTTT
Organism: Latrodectus hesperus; assembly: GCA_037975125.1. Classification (NCBI taxonomy): domain Eukaryota; kingdom Metazoa; phylum Arthropoda; class Arachnida; order Araneae; family Theridiidae; genus Latrodectus; species Latrodectus hesperus. The sequence goes on from CM075854.1 coordinate 31,726,360, forward strand.
ATTCTATTCGTAAAGGGAAAGTAGTTTTAAATACTAAATTTGCCGATAAAATAGTGCGTAAAATTAAATAAATGCTTATGTATTATATGATTTTTATGAAATAAAAGTGCATGCTAGATAAGTTTAGGATAAAGTTTTAGATTTTAAATAATTAATCTTTAATAATAACTATATATTTTACATAAACTATATACATAATTCATAAATACAAAGATTACAAGTGCATTATACTCTATGTATGTTAATGCCTTGATTTTATATTTACATTGCATCTTTTCTTATTATCCTAAAGTGAATCGGTACAACTCCCCCTCCCAAATATTTTAAATAAAATCATTGCTATCTTTTATAATAAATGAGCGTGCTTTATTGCTTTAAATAAACAGTTTAATACAATAAAGCACGTTCATTACATTAATTTAATTTTCACACATCTTTCTATTACAAACAATATTCTTAAATTTGAATGTTTATTTTCAATAATCATTTTTTAATTTTTAAATACATAAAGCAGAAACAACAACTACTATTGTTTACATGATATATATTTGCAATCTCTAAGATGAATCTTAATTTATAAAGACAAAAAAATCTTTATAAGTCTTTCATATTTTACAGCAAAAATATGCAAATAATGGTGGTGAAACTTTTAAGCAATTTGAGTTTGTAATAATATTTACCATAAAAATATAACATTGTAATAGCCACGAGGTATTTATTATTTTAAAATAATATTCATTTCCTTAATGTAATCTAGTACTTTAAAGTATCATAAATTTTATGTATATCCTTATGTAAATTTAATGTAGGTATAATCCTTTGCTTATTTTGAAGTTTTATGACGGCTGCTTTTTAACATTGAAGATAAATCTAATTTGGTTTTAATTAAAATATTTATAAAGTTAGTATGTTCAGATTTTAGATGAACTTGATTAAATTTTTGGAAGTTATTTTAAATAATTTATGATTATGAGTCTTAAATAAGAGATTCTGCTTAGATTTTTTATTTCAAATAAAGAAAATTATAACAAAAGAATTAAAAATTTTATTGATTTTTTTTGCTAAAAATTGTATATGTTGTATTTTCCACAGTTTTATAAGTATTTACTGTTAATATTTAGATTTATTCTCTGAATAAATGCCATTCATTTTTATTTTAATGAAAAAATAAAAATTATTTCTCTACATACTCTTAAAATTGCCTTTTTTCAATAAAGCCAGATTAAAAAATATTAATTTAAAAGTAGGAATAGTTAAATTATGAATATGAAATATAAGGATACATGTCAAAAAAGAATAATGCATTTCTAATGCACCCATGTATTTGAATCATGAACTTAATTTGCTCATTTATAGGATAGAAAATGTATCCAGTTTTTATTAGCTTCCTAAAAATTATTAAAATTTTAAAACTGATTGTAATAATATCAAATGATTACACTTTTAACCAACTTAATTGTTTCTTATAAAATAGCCAATTTTGTTGCTGCATTATAATTATAAAGTATTATTCAAACATCTTCATTCAATAAACCCCTTAAATAACCATTTCAAAATTCACGATAGCAACGTGCATGGTAAGGTAATTAACCTGATTTAATGGTCTACTTGTGAACGCAGAATATTGTAATGGATATAGTTTTGTGAAACAATATGGCTATAGTTTTTCCAGGGTGATTATCTCTTTCACCTCACTTAGAAAATAATTTCCAGAGTGCATTTTCTCGACTCAATACACAGTCTTCAATCCTTAAGATTAGAGGATCAGCCAAGAAAACGACTGCTTTAGAAAGAGGGAGACACTTGGGGAAGAGTGTTTGCGTTCTCATGAGGGGAAGCTGTAGATGAGATTAGCGGATGTTTGCAGACACTACCTGAGACAAGAAAAGGCTCTTAGAAGAGACATCAAAGGTAAAGGATAGGTCTTGTGCTTTCCATTTGCTTTCCACTTGTACAGATGTCTTAACAGCCTCGACAAGAGATGTCGGCCTGGGAGAATTATTATTATTTTTTTTCGTTTTCTCTTGTCAGTTGGGAAGAGAATTCCCATTGATGGGAAGCTACGTTTAATAAATATAACTGATCAGATGACGCAAGGAGAAAACCGTAAGAGTCACAATGGTCATGGGCAAAATCATTTTATATTGTTGCTCAAATTTCCCTGAATAATAAAATTGTGAGTATTAGGGGAGAAGTGAATAATTTTTCTTAACCTCGTAACAATGCTTGCTTTTATTAACCAATATAATTACTCAATATAATGTCTTTACTTAAAAATAACTAAAGTATATTTAATTCATTTTAAATTAATGTCACATTTTAATTAAAAGAATTTTAAGTAATTGATGATTTATAAATATAAATGATTGCATTTAAAATTCGGTATGTATTAAACTACTGCAATTTAATACATAAATGAGTTATTGTAGTAAAACCATAACTTGCGATTTATTGAAAATGTAATCGAATATTCAGAGTCTAAATTTATGTAATGCTCTGTGATGGAAATATAAGATTTCATATCTGTAAAGAATAATGCTTTGAATTATAGTTAAGTTCTCTTTTTAACTACGAAAAACTTTTGTTTCATTTCTATCAGAAATGTTAGAAGACTTGTTATACAATTCGCATTTTGGGATCAAATAATTTGACGTCACTCATTTCAAAGTTACGCATTTTGACTTTAATGAACATAGTTTTATACTTGTGTAACGATACAATTTTCTTTTGTAGGATTTTCAAACTGTATCAAGTATGTCATTGATTTTGAATAATCTAAGACTGATTTAAAAATAGCTTTTTAAACGTTTCTTAAAGTTATATGTTGTCGATCATTATAAACAGACTTCATAATAATGAAATACAATATAAACATAAGTGTTGAATTGTTTTCATATATCAGCATTGTTATTATTGTATCTCATTTTCAAATAATAAGTAATTATTCTATGGTCACGTTTTCACTGTCTTTTTAATAAAATCGAAGCAATATATTCTAAGAGTGTTTATATGTCATTACATAACCATATTAGTAAAGATATATGTTCTTATTCAAAGTTAAGTTAGAATATTTTTTTCGTTTTAATGAAAAAATTACATCAGCAAAAGTTATTCCACATGTATTTTTAAAAGAATATTCTTATTTTAATCGTAAAGTTTTAGCGGACAAAGATTAAATATGAATAATAAAATTCTAGGATACAGTAAAATGATTATTCTTAAGCTGGTTGAATGCATCGAAATTTACTTTTGGAAGTATTCAATGAACTGTTTCATCCAAGCTTGAAATAAGCGAAGACGGAAGAAGATAAAGAAAGATAGGCTGTCAGAAACAGTTTCCTTGTCAAAAAATTACGCTTAAGCACACAAAATAATTAAACATTTGCTTCAACAGTCAGAATGTATAGTAAGAAAATATTTTCTTTTTTGACTTTTTTAACCTTTCACGCAAAGTACTAATTAGTTTTCTGTTTTGAATAATTAGTTAATAAAAGTCAAATTAAATTTTAGTGGGAAGAAACCGTACTATTTTACTTTTAATTTACTCAAGTTTCGTAATACACAAACGCTTCACTAAAACTCTGAGTTATTTTTAAATTGTAAATGATGCGCGTTAGTGTAAATGTCATTTTGAATAAAAAATAATTTTGGTAATAATAATAACGCTTAAAAAATGTTAAACTTACAAGGAATCACAAAAGGATTCATATTAATTTCCCTCTAAGCTTTTAAAGTCATGAAGAGGTAAATGCTGTTCTTTTTCTTTTTTTAAAATATATTTCATATTTGTTTTGCTTTAGTCAAGAATAAGATTAACATTTATATTGAATAGTGCATTAGCTTAATTCATTGTGATATACAAAAACAGTTTATTATTGAATGAATGAATATTTGATAAAAGATTTGTCCACAAATAAAATTTTAAATTCTTTGCGACTAACCATTTATACATACATTATTAAAATAATTTTATTGAAAGTTTATGATTGGATTATTGTGTTAATAAAAATGAAAATTTTTAGCAATGCAATAAATATTTAAATTTTAAAACATAACCATATCTTCTTTCATAGTATTTTAAGATTAAACTCTAATATCAACATTCGCCTTCCCATGTGTTTTAGAGATGTATACTCAGAAGAAAAGATGGAAGAAAAAAAAATTATGCACTTAGTGAAATTAAATGCATATAATAAACATTCATATGTCTTATATAAGTACGACATTGTAAATAATATGATATCTTCTGAAAAATCATAGCATAGTTACATATAACAAAAAATTAAAAGAGTATAAAATGCTCCATTTCTAATTCTGGAAATAGCAGATTGAAAGGGTTAACTGAATTATTCAAGTGGAGCTTTATTATCTTGTTTTCTCATCAAGAATAATCAATTAAGCACAATAAAGTGCATGAATTTATTAGATATCATTTAAATAGACTCCTTTGACTGATAATTTTTAGTTAAAATAAAGATTTTATGAAACTTTATTTTAATATAAATTTATAATATGTAACTTGTGAAGTGAATTTGTGCTCATTATGAACCTTATTAGATTCGTACTCAGCACAAATTCACTTGACAAAGTTGCATATTTATACAAAAAATATTCGTTTTAAGTAAATGTGATTTTTTAAGACTATTTTCTAACCGAGAAATTAAGTACTCTTAAAACTAAAACATTAATTGGGGTACACCATTTATGAAAATATCAGATTATATCGGACATTTTCTTTCAACACACACACACACACACACACACACACACACACACACACACACACACACACACACACACACACACACACACACACACACACACACACACACACACACACACACATATATATATATATATATATATATATATATATATATATATATATATATATATATATATATATATATATATATATATATATATATATATATATATATGGCATAGATATGATTTTTAAAAGAATGTTTTATCAATGTTAAGAAACACTTTATTTTATAAAACACTGATTAAAATCATTTTTGAACTAAGAAAATTAATATTAATATAATGAATAGCATTCTCCTCATAAATCATATCTCTCACTTAAAAAAGACATTTTCTTATTTCAAATTCAAATATTCATTTTCAAAATAAACGGAAAAAATTTGTTTTAAGAATTTTGGCGATTTACAGCAGAAGTTTTTACTAAGAATAAAACGAGGTTCGATAAAAACAGGAAAAGATAAGTATCATATTTCAATAGTATTCTCCGGAAGGTAAAGCAATAGAATATTCATGAGGGGAAAATGCACTAAAACATATTGCGAAAACTCGGTTACATTATCCGTGACAACGAAAAGCGTTTCACCTTTCCTTACGCGAAAGTACCAGACAATGAATAGCGTTTCGATCGCTCTACCGGTGTAACGAATTTAGCTCATTGTTATGGATATTCCGAAATCATACTTTCAAATCAATAGAAAACTCTGTGACATCCGTAAAAGGGAGATTCTTCAGAAGTCGGAGCTTTATTACCTGAACCCACCAAGAAAATGAACGCGAACGATATATGACATCGTTACTTGAGGAGTTATTACCGATGAGGGGGATGTATCAAGTGGATTAATTATCTTCATAGGAGAGATATTTTTGTCGAATTGAAGACAGCTAAGCTGAAGCCAGCTGGTCGTGGCTATTGATTCGATTCACAGGCTGTTTCTCCCTCACCCACACTGGATACGCTAATTACCTTAATTATCGCATTCCGATATGCAGTCATTAGCGTGAATTTGAAAATTATTTTATTCAGTTATTAATCTCCGAAAAATAATTCATGTCACATTGTGTGGGGGATGGATTTTTAACAACTAACTGGAATTTTATCTACTCGGTTTCCCTATTATTCTGCGAGTATCATTCCACAAAAGGGAAAAATTGAAGAATTACTTTTTCCTGTTGATTTGTTAATCATATGAATTGATAAACTGAAAATATAGGGTACTGATAATAAGTGCAGGAAGTTACAAAATAATTTTTTGGAAAAAACACTCTTTTCTTTAAGAAAAATGTCAATTTAGTGTTTGTTTTCTGTGATTTAATTAATTAAATTTCTCTTTTTTATCACAGTGGCTAACAGGAATCATATTTTAATCGAAATTTTCCATTATATTTGTTTAACTTGTATGATTTCGGAGTATATATATATATATATATATATATATATATATATATATATATATATATATATATATATATATATATATATATGTCAGTATAAAAATTAATTACTATTAGTGCTAACATTCCAATGACATAAAATGCAAACAAAAATATTTACCATTGAATGCTTAAAGGTTGATTTAAAAACTACAAAACATATTTTAAAAATGATTTAATATTGAAAAATTTAAATATGAATTTCACTTTGAAGTGGCCTAGAACATGAAACTTCCATAAGATTAAATGAAATACAGACAAAGAAGAAAAAAATAATAATTTCGGTAAAGTCATCATACTCTTTTCCAAAATGAGATTTTTAATTGTATGAATTAAAACATATGCGCAATAAATTTGTTAGTTTAATAGCACCATATGCAATGGTAGTGTGTGAAAGTTGAGAAAACAGAGTGTCAATAGATATATCAAACATGTGGTTTGATAATAGTTTAAAACTATGAAATGTTATTTAGAGATTCTTTTAAGATGTATTTAAGATCACGTTTATTAGACAATTTTGTAATGAAGTTTGATGCAAACGCAAAAAATAAATCTTAAGTATTTCATATATACGTGTCATAACGGAGAAAAGTCCTGAGAGATCTGAAAATTTCTCATTGAACTGCAATCTTCTGAAGTAACATGCTTAAGGCTCAATCTTTTTAATAATAATGACTTTAAAGTCTCAATAAATGCAAACATTATATATCCAACTACTAATGAGATGAAACACAATAGTAAGTAATTAATAAAAATAAGATAAAATAGAATTTTGCATATACATCTGAATTACAAAAAGAATAACAAAAGTGCACACGTAAAAGATAAAATTTGAATGTAATTTAATGTGAATTCATTGCTTTACAGAAAACATTTCAATTGATTAGGATAATAAATCATAAGTGTTAATTTTTAAGTATTTTTACTTAAGAAATATAGGTGCTTAAAAAAACTTAAGTAAAAATTTTGAATAAAAAGTTTAGTAATGCATCATATTATAATTTCATTATTTTCAGAGAATGCTATGAAACATTCCATAGCAGTAAATGATTTTATAAATTAATTGTAATCATTAATAATGGAAATTAAAATTATAAAAATATGGCATATTGCCTAACTTAATTTCTTATATGCAACTTATTATTAAAGATGGATTTAAATTATTTATAAAATTGCATGCATTTTATTTAGAATTGATTCTATGAATAATGCAAGTAAATTATATCTACGCATGATTAAATTATTAGCCATTTGCTTGTCAAACAAATGTAATTAAGCGTGAGACTCATGGTAGAATTTCTTTTGATAACTTATTCCTTGCCAAGATAGTAAAAAGAATTAAGATAGAGGGGGAGTGAGCAGTAATTTTCATACGTGCTGCTAATGATACTAAAATCAATAATCATATTGCATAAAACATATTGAGAAGACATTTTGGTGTCGCGTAAATGTATTAATCAAAATAAATAAATAGGCGCGTTAAGAATTCCGTTACTTCAAAAATGATACCATTGCTACTCGACAGTTTAATAAGACGTCCATTAAAAAGAACGTAAGCCTTATTAGCCTTACATTAGAAGAAACTCTTCCACACAAAAATAAAATTTATGTTATGAAAATGTGCTCGAATTTATTTGGTCTTATTTTATTAATTTCTCTTTTAAATCACTTATTTATTTAAAGATAACTTTAGAAGAATACTTTCAATTTTTTAAGGATGGAATTTTTAAAATGATTTACTGATTGGATATTTAAATTTCTTTGAATAATTTATTTACTGTACCAAATATTAATGACTAGCAAGCACTGTTAAGCGATTTTCTTTTTCAGTATGATTATTTTTTTTTCTTGGAACAAAACATTTCACTTTTCAAGAAATTTAAAACATGAAAAGGGTATTTATTTTTCCTCAACATTACATTAAAATTTACTGTATATTAATAAATTACATTTGAGTATTTTACTGTGACGATATTTTAAATATAGCCTAACGACAGTATAATATTGTCACACAGACTAGTAGTATTATAACCCATCAGAAACTAATCAGCATAAATCCACATTTCGAGTTCTCACAAGCAATCTGGTAATCATGCTCAGTATAAGTAAAAATTTCCTTGGATATGACAAAATTTCTTCATTTTGTATAAAATTGCGATTTCTAATTTAAAAAAGAAATTTTCATTTGTCAAAATACAATTTCCTTGAATATACAAATGATAAACGATACGTTTTTTCATTTGTTGCAAAATATATTTGAAATAACGAAAAAAATTGAAAAATGCACTCTATAAATTTTATGCATTGGAATAGAATTATAGATAATGTAATGTTTTTTTTTCCTATTTCATTGATGTGGATTCATTGGAATATTAAGTCCAAATAATTTTAATTTTTTTTTACTTGTTCCAAATATGTCTAAAATTACTTTTAGATGGGATTTAGAACATTATAAATATGATAAAGCATATTTATAATGCAATGTAATGTCACTGAATTACAAATAGAAAATGTTTTATTAGCAAATGAAATTACAAACTAATTAAATTGATTCGCTTTGTTTACTTTTCAGCCATCTCTTTCAACATATACTTTATTTATTTGTCTTGTTATATTTCTATATGATGTCTTTTTAATGAATAAAATCTTTGTATCAAAATTAAAAGGAATTATTTTATCAAAATTTTTCTTTAAATGGTCGTAATAATTCAAGATCTTTTATATTGATTGCATTTTCTTCAATTACATAAGAAGTAGTGTATACAATTTCTGAAAATGTGAAACCAATGACTAACAGAAGATCATTAATACGATTAGTAGAGGCATTTCATATATTTCCAAAGTATTTTATAAGTTTTAAGTAAAGAAATTTTCTCACATAGCACATATTTATGAGTTGATCTATTAAATATACATTTTGCTTTATGCTAGGCAACAACTGATGCTGCCTTTTTAATCAATGTATCTTTGCCTATTGATCTATATGTACACACACGTAGTCACACAAACACACACACACACATATATATCATATATATATATATATATATATATATTTGTACCTTAAATTATTGTTTGATTGCTATTATTTATGCTGTAGAACTAAAAGATGAAAATCATAAAAGTAATGTAAACTTTGGTAAAGTACATAGTATTCAGTGTTGAAGAACCTATAACAGCAACTTGTATCTGCCCAAATAACAACCAGCCGTCACGTGCTGTTTGACAACATCTGGTACCAAGTATTTTGCTGAAGAAATCAAAAACTGAATCTGAATGCAACATGGTCTCCATTTTTTCTCTTTCAAATCGTTTCGAACAAATGCGAATATTGAAACAGGCCATTTATGTGTCACGAGTTTTTCATCGATTTCGCTTCGATCAATGTCACTCTATTGATCTTTTTCTCTATACATTTTCAGTCAGAGACTATAAATGTTCAATTCTTTTTTTCTTAAGAATTTTTTGCTCTGTATTTCTCTATGTTCCTCTTTTAAGTCTTTTAGCGAGTAGCAAAGATTGAGAAAACCTTGCAGCAGATGATGCCATTCCGTACACCTACTCCTTGTTTTTTTCTGTTTCATTTTTCTCTACAAGAATGATTGATTTATTACTGTTTCTGAAGCAATGTTGATGAAACTGTAGGTAGTCTCTTTGAAGAAAGAAAATTCCTGCGCAAAGAAAATCCCAGTGAACTGTTTTTCACTGGGAAATAAATGAATCCCGTTTCAGGCATCATGCTTATTTTTTTTTTAGTTTTATATGATTTATTTTTGAACTTAGTTTTGTGATATTACATTTTTTATAATTTTCTTCCAATGTAAATACTTGGAAACTTAATTCCTAATCATCACATTATGATATCATTCATAATAATTAAAGCAGATTCATGTTTATTTATCTTAATCATTCTAATTACTTAAAATAAAATCGATGATTAATAGTAAAATTTGTATAAGATATTTCTGAAAACAAATCAAAATTTTAATTAATGGGAGTTCAAGGTATCAGAGAAAAATATGTTTTGTTACTTTTTATTTCACTTCTTTATAACTTTGCTTAGTGGAAAAATTTATGGTTAACACTTCATGCAAAAAATTAACATGTCTAATATAAGAACCAATTTTATCACTTCATTTTATCAGCAACAATATGTCTTAATTTGAATATATGCCTCAAATTTGCCATGACAGAATATGTAATCAATATAAGTATCAATTTCAAATAATTATATTGACTAATTTTATCTTTTTTTCAGTACTTCCAAAACCAGAGAGATAGCATTAAATAAATACATACATGACATTCTCAGAAATTCGTTATGAAGCTAAGCTTAAAACAAAGAAACAAATATGTGATGCATGTTTTGAATCCTGCTTTCATTTGTATGCTTTTCTCTTACAAGAGCTTCTGTCTTACAAAAGTTTCTGCCTTACAAGTGTTTCTGTCTATCGAGAGTTTCTGTCTCACAAGAACATTCTGTAATTTTCCACTTTCAAATTTAAAATTATAAATAAATACCATGATAAAAATCTAATTTAATATGAAATAAAAAGTGTCATTCTAACCTGCTTGATATATTCTTGCCAGTAATAATGTTTCAATACATGAGTAGTTAATATGTCCATTAAGTTATAAGTACAGAAAGTAATTAAATTTTATCTCAAACATGTAAAAAATTACAACTTATTTTAAAGTTCAAATTATAAAATCCCATACAGAATTTATGGAACTCTGATACTGAAGATTTAAGAACTAATGATGAGCCAAATGCATACGATTTGGTATCATTTTAAATTCATCATATTAATAAACAGATAAAAATTATTTTATAATATAAAAGGTAACAAAATGCTAAACTAATAAAAACAATTTTGTATGCTTATAAATATTCCAAAATGTTGAACATTGAAAAGAAAATTTTTAAAATATTGACATTTTCAAGAGACAGCGTTGAGCTTTATAAACTGATCAAAATTAGACTAAATGTAAGTATGATTTATGAGAATCAAAAAAATTTCTCTCTTTTTATAGAACATACATGTAATAATGGTGTATATCTACAATTTTACATGCAAATAAACATCTTGAAAATATTAAATAATGGTAAGTAAAACAGCTTACTGTACTTACAATTGTAACTCGTAAGATTTATTTATACTGAGAAGAATATGATGGAGATAAAGTTGAGTGAAATGTATTTTTTATTATATTAAAACATCGTCATATAATAAAGAATTTTATAATTTTGACGGTAAATAGCTTAATAAAAATTAATTTTGAAAATGCTCTTATCAGATTCATTTAATTCACGATTTATAATTTCTGGTTTGTTTATATATTTAAATGTAAATTTCATTAATGATGTATATTTGTATATTTTCATGTTTTTTTTTACCACTTGAATTGATTTTAACTAGGACAAATATTTTAGAAAATATACATAGTAAAATTCGCTTATAAATATTGAAACTTCAAGAAAGTTCTAGCTATGTTTTATATCATGAAAGTTATAGATTTTAAAGCTATGTTTATTTCTGAAATTACATGCAGCATAAATATTCTATGTTTCAACATACTTTATTCTGTGAGCAGAGAAAGACAGATAAAGTTACTTATACATGTTACCTTCATGACAGGTAACACTACATCCAAGTCATACCAACAGAAGTGCTTATAACGTAGACGTTTTCCTAGCCCACGGAGCGCCAGTAACCTACAGATAGAGAATGTGTTCACCCACTCTGTCGCTGCCCGAGGCAATAGATGCTTTGTTTTGCTTATCTCATAAGAAGCCGCGTGAATCTACAGATCCACTGGGGCATGATAGTATATAACAACATATGCCGCCTTAACGGACAGTTAACGGATAACGCCTTAACGGATAATTTATTTTGCGCAGTAGTGAGTGCTGCATTCTAAACTAATTGCTCCTCAGATAGTGATCAGATGATCTGCTAGTGAAAAGATGCTTACACTGCCTTATAATAATAATATCTGTGTTATAATTAATTTGGTGTTACAGAGGGTTCATTTTGTTCACATTGTTCACTAGTTAGTAACGAAATGGGCTCAATATCCTGCACATAGAACCGGAGAACGCAGATCAGGAAAGCTATATGAATTACTTTTAACTAGAAAAATTGCACTAAAATTATGAGGCTGTGGTTATGAAATGTAATCACAAACAACGTCTGAAGTTATTAAAAAAAAGCTATAGAATCTCCTAAAAATGGTTCATTGTTTAGTGTACTAATAATAGAGATGCTGAAATGATACCCAAGAGCATCCAAGCTATTATACTATTAAAGAAACCAGTATGCAATGTATAAAGCAAAAGTTTAACAGTTTCTTCTAAATCCTGAACCCAAACATCGTTATATTGCATATGGAAGCCTGGTTCATTCAACGATACATCATGCTTTTCGTTTATGTTTCGTTACCATTCATTGCCCCATTGCAATTGCAAATTCAGGCTTTGATTCAAAATATTTAAAGCGATAGAAACTCTGAAGACATTCTGTTGCATTGAAATGGATATAGAAATTTGCATGAACAGAAAGGACTTAGAAATGGGCGTAAAGATTCGTGTAATACTGTATGCTCAAGATTAATTTACTATGAAATGATTTCTTATATAATAGAAGCCTCCATCAGTGATATTTGCATAGCAATCTTGTTTTCATATATATTGATGAGATAAGATGGTTGGGAGCAATTCCAAAGGTTTGTCATTGAATCATATATTCATCAATATATCACATTAATGGACCCGTAAGACTTGCCGTATGTAAACTTATTAGTGTTGCTTGGTTACGCTCTATGTGATCGCTGTTTTCTAGGAAAAGCCCTTAATATTTTTGTTGAAAATATTTTGTTCAAGTCTAAACATGCTCAAAAGAAATTGATTTTGATTATATGAGACATAATGACATTGCAAAAGGTTTCTTACAAGAAAACAATTAATATTTTTAAGAAAAGGCACCTTTTTCTTATTAGGATATAATTTTCCAGGTTCTATGGAACAGGAATTTTAATTATTTTGCATAGACCATCATAGTATACTCTTAGTGCAAACATAACCTAATTTAGACTATATTCCTTTTTAGTATTTCCTTTTCTATGCCAAGCAAAGTATACAAATATTAAAAAAAAAATCAATAAAAATTTCAGCACACTAGAAAACGTTTCAGTGGTCTAAAAAAATTTCTCATCATCATAAATTTTCTGTTTTAAATCAGTTGTGGTGTACAACTTATTTACAATACTATCTGGGACATACAAACTAGAAAATTTCATTGAAGTATACAATTTCAATCGAGGGAAATACCCATTCCACATATTCATTATTTTAAAATACTTTAAAAAACAATATTTTTCACATTAAAGTATTTTTTATCAAATATCTTGCTTTGCAAGTTAAAAACAATTTTTTTTCTTTCTTTTTAATTCTAAGTTATTCAAAGAAAAATTTTAAGATATTAAATGTGAAAAACCATTTAAATTTCGTATCTTACATGTCATTTGAATTTCGTATAAATATGTTTAGAAAATTTTTATACCGATAAATAAAAGACAATTTACTCTTATGAACGGATTTCTTTTAAATTATTTTTATACATTGTGATTTCCATTAATTTATGATGTTCTTTGATTAATTTATTTTCCTAAAAACGAGTAAGTAGTAAATGGATACAATATTGTAAATAATAAAAATTGAGGTTGAAAATGAAATTCATCAAATTCTACACCAAGTTCATGGAGCATAAAGAAAAAACATGTTTAATTAAACATAAAAAATTAGATTAACTAATACTAATAGATTTCAGTTTATTCATATTTATTTTCAATTTAAATGGTCCTTATCTGAAATGCTTATAGCTTGAACTTTTGCATTGTATTAACAGTTTCTGAGAACTTAATTGCGAGTTGCTGTCATTTCAGGAACAGCGAAGGAAGTTTTCAGTGACATCTTTTTAATTATGAATTTGGAGAACAAATCTAGAGCACACATAGATGATTTTGCATAAAGGAATTTGTTTCAGTTATTTGGAGCCTCAGTACGCAAGTTTGAATTCAAAGAATAATACATTAATTTTTCCTTCTCTAAATATTGAAGTATAAAACGGAAACCAATGAAACACTGCGTGTTTAATAATATTCATATCTATATTTCGAAATCAACAGTAATAAAAACTCTGACACTAGATGATATTTTTTCATACTTATTTAGTTTGAGTTCTTTTAAGATATGATTAAGATGATTTGCAATAGAAAAATTCAAAAATGTTAAAGTTTATAATTAACAGGCCTAAATGAAAACATAGGGAAGGAAGCAAAACAGAAAATATTGTGAAGTATTTAAAAATTCAAGTTTGCACATAAGTATTCCTAAATACAGAAGATCATCATTTTATACAGAAGAAAAATACAAACTTACGTATTTAGTTCATGATATTTTAAGAAAACAAGTTAAATAAATATATAAAAATTCATATTGAGAGAGAGAGAGAGAGAGAAAGAATTAAAAATTTCTATAAAATGACTAAAAGTATGTAGTACTGGAAATGAAATATATGAAAACTAATGCACTAGATTCAAAATTTCTCAACATATTTTTGGATTTTTAGGTTATGTCAAAAGCCAAGCAGTTCTCTATTCAATTTATACTACTCTTTAGGAGCTCACTGATTATGAATTAAGAAAATGATTACTTTTTAATGATTAGTTTATATGAAATGATATCAATATTTCTTTTATTTGATTTATATATATATATATATATATATATATATATATATATATATATATATATATATATATATATATATATATATATATATATATATATATATATATATATGTATAAACTATGAAAACTGTAAGTAATGTTATTATTTTTGTAAATGAATTAGTCGGATATTAAAGGCAATTTTGAACTATAATCTCATATTTACATTTTAATTATATATAGATGTATTACATGAAAACTTTTTAAATTTTAAACAGTACCAAATTTGAAAAATATTCATATCAGCATAATAATTTGTTTTTCAACTTACGATTGTCAAATATTCCTGAAAAGGTTTTAAAAAGTTACTGATTGCAGTCCTATTAGTTATGTAACTATGTGTAAAAATATCATTTTAAAAATCCTTTGATGATAATATTTTATTTAACAAAAATTTAAGAATATAATTTTCATTTGATATGTCTGTAAACTAATTTCTAAGTACAAAAAACTAATTTGCTGAAAAAGTGAAAAGTGTAATTTAGCAAAAAATAAATAATTCATAGTATAATCAAAAACTTTTCAGAAGGAATTTAAGATCATAACTAAGAAACTTGCCTAAAGTAATTTTTTGGGTGCATTTCATTTCAAGTTTATATAATTAAGTAATTCATACCCGATGGGGTAAACTTAATCGGCTGGCTCAAAGTAAAGAACTCTTCATCAAACTTTTAATCTGAAAGATATCCTTCAAATGAAATGGCTTTTCTTTATGATCTCTCCCTCTTCATTTTGAATAAACAATTTTCTGCTCTTTTGACTGACAAAAAAATAATAATCGTAACACAAAAAAGAGACTATATTTTGCTTCTCATTTTTCTTTAGTGGAGAGGAGAAAACACGTTGCAAAAAAGGCTCCTCCAACGGCGTGTTTCCCTCTTTTAGTTTTGTGTTTGCTTTCACTTTCCTTCTTGCGGATCTTTTTTTTTTTTGTGTTGTGTGTGCACTCACGCTACTGTCTTCCGTCATAAGGGGCTGATGTTGCAGATGTTGAAAAAGTGAAATTAAAAATTGGTGAAAGCAAGGGGGATTGTGAGACTAAAGAGTTATGCTCTTCCGCTACGAAAATTCCCTCAGGGTCAGGAAAGAATTCTTGGGTAAGGCTGCTCAAGACCGCGTCATATTCAGTCATTTTCGCCCACCACCTTACCCACCTACTATACACTCAACTGGTTTCTGTTTATTTTCTTACTAGCTTCAGGGCTCTTTGGATCCAAAATTTTTTCCCACTTTTTCCTTTCTGACTTTCAACAATCACTGTTTTCTTATTAAGAATTTTTCTAGAAAGAGAGAATCAAAAGTTTCGAATGAAAAATGCCTCTATTTTTCACTTTCCTTAGAGTCTCGTTCTTGAAATGTCATGTCATTTACATTCTGGTCATCCGGAAGGAAGCATACATTGACACATTCAAATATTCACTTCACTTGAGCATTCAAATTCAAAAAATCTAAGGGATGATCTCAGGTGATATTTTGAAAAATTTTAGACCTATGTTTCTATTTTAAAGATAGAATATTTTATAGGATATTTCGAAAATAGTTTTTAACTTTAGTGACTAATAAAATATTTATTGCCATATTAATAGCATATTATGTATATATATATATATATATATATATATATATATATATATATATATATATATATATATATATATATATATATATATATATATATATATATATATATATATATGCTATTAAAATTTTGCCTATAACTTATATACCTAAAATCATTTGCTGATTAAATCCAGTAAAGAAATTAAAAAAGTAATAAGTATTTTAAGCAACAAAAGTTGTTACATTTTAGTTAATAAACTTATAGATACGAAGAAGTCATAACAAAATCAATTATATTAATTGACGTGGAGATAAAAACACTCTTCTATAATCACTACAGTTAATAATATACATTAGCTCTGTACGAAACACATAAGCATCAAAACCTATCTCTTGGAAATAAAATCTTCGGAAATATTCACCTCATGAAATACCCTTGACGAAAGGCACTTAATCGGTATTCTGCTAATCAAATAGTCATGAAAGAGATAGAATGAGATTAGTGCAATGAGAAGAAAAGAAGTGAAGAGAGCATGCAATGATACTATTGGACATCCAAGCTAGACTCGAATCATTATTCAGCTGACTATTCAATTTATGCCATCATTTATCCGGTACTATAACTTAGACTAAAAGAGCAAACTATTGACATTTAGTTGCTCCGATTATGTTTCTGGTTAGTAAAAAAACGGGATTGCATTAATTAATCTTTATATATATAAAATTAATTAAATGCGTTATAAAACTTGTAATAAACCCAAGTTAAATATATGCAAGGGATGGATATGCCAGAGTGCATATACAAGTGTATATACATATATAAATATCAACAGACCCTTATATATATATTTAACAATTGAGTCATAAGCCATAATTATTGATAGTAATTGTGGTAAGTTTGAGTAATGCATTCATCAGATCCTGCATTTTCCGAAATGAAAGTTTTATGTATTTAAATATTCCTTACAAATTAAATTTTAAAGTTGTTTACTTTTAAATCTAAATGAATGATTAAATGTAAATACAATTTTTAATATATAATCAAACATTATTTCAATATACTGCACTTTAATCGAAAAGTTAAAATTATTAAAAATAAACATTAATTTTTTTATAACATAAAATTAAATATCAAATAAAATTAATTGAGACAAATTACTTGATTTGCAAAAAATTTCAAGAATCAAGTGTTTGAAAATATTTTGAATGAATAATAAATTTGTTGCAACATTTTCCGATTAAATTTGCAAAGTGAAAATTTAGTTTTATTTTATTTAGAATGTATTAAATTTAACACTTTAAAAAATTAACAGAAGTAAATATTTAATAAATATTTATAAAATATTTCAAGTAGACATCTATGATTTTTTCTTATGTTAGGTATTATTTTTGGGAAAACAACTCATATAACCTATTTCAAAGCTGCAAAAACATCAACTTATGTTCACAAAGAGTCTAAAAATTTTCTTTTCTGCGTAAAAAGAAAAGAAAAAGGAATTCCAAAATTACAATTAGACAAGGTGAAGTAAAGGCAATTCTTCAATTTTTATAGAACAATAATCATATTCCCTGCGGTATGCCAGTAAAACACGTATTAATTAGAAAAATCTCAGTTAAATTGTTATGAAGAGAGAAAAAAAAATTAAAAATCCCATTATGGTGAATTTAGTTTCCAAAACTAATCCTTAAGTAAATGTAGAGATCTCAATTAAAACAAAAAGAAAAAAAAAGTGGAGAAAATTCTGTTTAATCAGTTTGCATCTTCTTTCACTCTTAAAGGTAAAAGATAATTAGCTCCGAATGCGGGAAGTGAGGATGGGCTAGGATTCATAAAATACCCGTCCCTTAGTTATAAAGTGAGTTTTGAGCTGCTGTGAAATTGGCGACATAATTAGGGGACGACATTTTTACTTTGCAGAATTCTCCACGGATATCGTAAGAAAACGAAAAATACAGTTTGAAAAATAATTTGACCTTCATTCTAATTTTATTGAAAAAGATCAAGAAAAAGAAATTTCCAGTAGTGAAGACCTAATTAAAATAAAATGGGTGATCTAGTTTTATATAATTAAGATCCGAAGTATAAGAAGGGAATTAAAAACTGCAAACTGATTTTTTTATTTAAATAACTAAAAGTTAGTTAATTTCATATTTGATATCTTCAATTTGTATGTTTTTATAATTACAACTGATCTACATTTAATTTTGTTTGTTAATTTCTATTAATGCGGGCTTATTTCTGTCTAGAATTTAAAAATGTAGCCCTTAAAAATCTTTAAATTAGTTCTACAAACGATCATCGGATATAAAATCAAGATCCAACTTTTTACTTGTTATAAAATTTTTTGCAAATATTTCTTAAGTATTAAGTTCTTAAGTATTTCTTAAGTAGAAAATTATTTATACCATTTTTTAAACCTTGAAAGTGTAGTTGTAACTATCAAAGAAAAAATTTACCATCGTCTTAAATTTTTCCTAAATATATTTTTCTAAAAATTTGTGTATTTATTAACTAAAGTTTTTTTTTATTTTATAGAAAAATTAAGCTAATATAAAATTACATTTGTGATCTTTTAGTACCTTTAAAATATGGCATTAATTAAAGTAAATATTGTGGATAATATTTTTAGCTTCGCGTTATAATATATATATTTACTGGATTAACACTTTTCTCAATGTTATATAGGTGACAAACTTTATAATGTTTTTGTAGTAGAATATAGGAGGAATGTGTGTGTGTAAATAGATAACAAATTTTAAAAAATGCAGATAATTATTTAAATATTATTTTTAATCATTTGTGTTTTACTCAAGGGACAGGAAAGACGTTACTTTTAAAGTCATTTGATAAAATTGTAAATCAATCTGATCATTTCATACGCATTTAAGATTTAAGAAATTTTAAGAATTTTTAGATTTATCAGATTTATAAAGTTTCTCACATATATATTCATATCTCACATATAAATATGAGTTCAAATCATTTGTTAAACTTATAACTCACCATTCTTTCATAATTTATGATAAGTTATTTGATGAAACAGAAATACTCAACATTCAAATTATTATAACAAATTTTCAGTCAGAAAAATTGACAAACTAAGTAATATTGGTTTAATACAAAAATGCTTAATATCATTTATATTGACATTTAAATAAAGTAAATAATTTAAGTTTATTACAATATCAATTCAAACAAATCTAAATTTCTCAGTAAATAAATATCATATAAACTAATTTCATAACATGTTGCATCATTTTTTTAAGAATATTATAAAATTTTGCTTATTAGTGTTTGGAGCACAAGTTTATTATATTAAATATTTTAATTTGTTATTATTTAAACTAATTTAATGGCATATTATATTTTGAAATTTAAATAATAAAAATAGGAATCTTTTCTATTCTAAATCAATATTAGGTGTTAAACTACCGTGAAAGTGAATTTTTGAATTTGGCTATTAAATAAATCCATGAGAAAATTTCAAATTAATCATTCTGAGTAAAGCTATTTTTTTTAAGTTTTACGGATGTTCCATTCAAATTCTAATAAAAAAGAAACATTTATTCTCATCCATACAAAGTTTATGGAAACTGAAAAATTATCATCTCAAAACCACTTAAGTTAAAATCATTTTCTGATATTATTAAATTCTGCTCATAAATAGCAATTGGTTAGTTATAAAGGCCAAGAAAATTTTAAATTTGAATAATTCGTATGCTAAGAAATACATGTAAATATGAATGTAAATATATCATCTCATGTGTAACCCAAAAATATTAGAGTAAAAATATAAATATTGGAAAACACTGTACGAAACAAAACGAAAAAAAAAAATTAAAAAGTTCAATGATCATAGCTTTTAATCTTCTCATACGCGAACTATTTAAAAGGATCTGAAGTATGAAGTCAATTACTTCCACCTTCTTCTTTTAAAAATATATAAGACATTTTTCGCTAAAAAATGACGTGCTGGCTTTATGAAACATTATTTTACATAAATTTTATCTGTTTTATTCTGTTTGTTAAATCATTTAGAAATTGGCAAATTGTGTATTTATTTTTAGATATTGGTGAAATGCTATATATATATATATATATATATATATATATATATATATATATATATATATATATATATATATATATATATATATATATATATATATATATATATATATATATATATATATATATATATATATATATATATATATATATATATATATATATATATATATATATATATATATATATAATATCTTTCACAAAATAATTATTTTTATAAAATGCTGATTACTTTTTACCTATAATATATATTCATATCTTCTATTCAGAGATGTTTTTTATCATATTATAATTAATAAGGCATTATATTTAGCAACAAATATGTAAACCAGCCAAACTTCTTATTTTGTTGAATACACAGCAGTTTATGTAAAGTTCTTTGAATTTACTTTCAATTTCAAATTATACCACGGGTTAATTATATATCATTATATTATTAAATCATTATAGATTATCTTAAAGTCCAGGTTATTTATTTACTATTTTCTTCTTTGTATTTTCACATATCTTTCGAAATTAAACAAAATTTCAAATATTTTTGAGTAACCATGTCCATATTCAAAAAAGAATAGACATGAGACATTTTTAGCCTCATTTATTATTTCTATTTTTATAGTTCATTGTGTAAGTTTTTAAATTATTTCTAGATGAAAAATTTACGAACTAAAACTTTGTGAACGAAAAAAACTTGGTCCTAAAAATGAACATTTTCATAGAAATTAGGTTAATGTTTTATTTTATGGGTTTGTTTTGTTATCATGAAAACAGCTCTCTTCCTAAAATTTGGTAACCATAGCTATCTTCAGAAAGTAGATTCCTAAATAGAAAACTTCAATTACTCTGTTAAATTGGACCTTGTATCACTTTCAAATAATCATAAATCATTTGCATTGAATTTTCTTTTCTCGTGTCAATATATTAAACAGTTTTTAAAAGTAATTTCTTTTATGATAAAAATTTAAGAAAAAATCCACTTATTATTTTTATATTGAATTCAACTTTACAAGTAAATCTAAAAAATGAGTTTTATACTTTAACCAAGTATTTAATTTACAAATAAAAATTGTTAAACAATAATTTTTGACAGTTCTATCTGCAGTTCAACAAAATACTTACTTTCCTTAATAAAGGAATAATTATCACATACAATTTTTATTAATATTAATAAATAGATAATTTACTAACTGTCAGAATGAATACTTATCTAAATTTCAGCGAAATTATATTCAACCAAATTACATTGAGTGACTCTTTTCAGAAAAAAATCTCTTTTTGTATATTTTTAACTTATAAATACGTTATTTCCAAATATGTTTTACTTAATTTTTTATTCATCTTGTGAATAAATTGTTTTTTATGAACACTTAAGAAACTTTCGAATATTTTAATATTAAAGCCTTTATGTAAATTACTTTGATATAATAAAATTAAAAATGTTTTCCATGTTGGGGAAAGAGTAAGTCAATATAAGGCAAATTTTTACTCCTTAAAACTATTGTTTTGTGATCTTATTTGGTCTTGATTGGTAAAAAATAATGATGTCAATTGAATCAGTAACGACGATAGAAAAACCAATTTTATGAAAGCTTCAAAATAGACATCATTTCTTTTAAAATTAATAATTTCGAAGTCAGGACATTTCGTTTTATGGATTTAAAATTTATACGAATTGAAGAAACGTTTCTTCATTAAAGCATTAGAAAACTCAGAGCTAAGCATTCAGCTGCTAAATCGGAAAAATAGTTTTGAGACATTATTATCTAATTAATTTAAAAACTAAATTGAATGAGAGAGAGAGAGTAACTTGGATTCTAAATCTTTTAATCTGACCAACTACCATCTGAACAACTATCTATATGGAATAAAATATTATTCAAAATGACTTATGAATTTCATTTTATTTGGGAAGTTTCTAATTTAGTTATCATAACTATATTCTTGTTAATCTAAGATATCTTTGATATGAATTAAATATCAATGGGTAAACAACATGTATACGTGAAGGAAGTATAGCTTTAAGTAATATCTAATGCAAAATTTATTCATTTAAATGAATAAAAAGCCTAAAATATTGAGACAGTAATCCTTCTTTAAAAGTAAATAATTAGGGGCTGAATGAAAGATTCAATGATTCAAAACAAACAAACATCTGAAGAAGAATTATTAAAGTATGACTTATATAATTTAGATTTCAATAAATAAAATATGTAATTAAAGGTACTTAGATACCCAATATGATAGGGCTCTCCATAACCAAGACTCAGTTTTGATCACATTTACTGTTTGAAAACAGAAGATTGATAATACTCTTCTGTCTTCTACATGCACTTCTATCTAGACTGTAACTTGAGAGTTTTCTGAATTTCCTCCCTTCTAACACATAAATAGGGGTCACTTTCTATGAAGTCCTTCCAGAAATCAATTACCCTGCGTAACTTAAAATGTCTTTCAACAGTCATAAGCCAATAGGCAGTTCAATATGTTGAGTCAAAGAGGAAAATGAAATATTTAAAACATTAACTTTTATAAAAAAAAAATCATGGAAAAGAAATCCCTTTCCTGGTATGGCGTTCCTTTAGTGTCAAAATAATTAGATGCAATTTAAATTTGGCAACAATTGAATTTTTTTTTCATAGCTTTCCCTCTAGTCAGAAAAAATATTTAAAATGGTTCAACTTGTTCTATTATGGATGAAGATTCAAAAAAGCTCCGTTTGTTATATACTTATTTTGCATCGCATTTAATGTGTGTAAATACCACAAAATATATTCAATTATATCCACTTTCAATATGTGTGATTTGGATTCTCACATAACCCTATTAATTCTTACACAAGTTGTAAAACATATCTTATTCGGTGTTTACTTCGGTAACAGATGGTTTTTGATATACACATTCAGTATCAAAAGTGTTTTACATGACATACGGATTTGTTATGGAAATTCTATAAATTTCGAAATTTAGTTTCAGAAAAAAATACAAAATAAATATTTTTATTTGGTTTTCTGGATAGCATTGTTGTGATCAATATGAATTATATATTTTTAGTATCAAATTTTTTCTAAAACAACATTAGGTAGTTTTATAAGCATAACAAAGTTATAAAGAAGTTTTTTGAGATTAAAAAAAATTAGTTACGAATTATAGTGAAAAAGAATTATCTTTTAAAATGAAAATAATCCTTATTTTTTTAAATAAAATGAAATTTTAACTAGAAAATTTTTGTTGTGTTACGTAAATAAAAGCAATCTAAACTCTTTAGTTAGGAAGGTAATAAAAGAAAACAAGTATGTAAAAATAGTGCGGGAAATAATAATGCGGAATTAATTATTTGAAAGGAAGACTTAATAATGGAGAATAATTACATATATTTATTACGAGAAAATTGAATTTATAATCAAGAAAATAGAAGGTGCATGAAAATATTCCAGTCGCTTAATAAAGTGCCTCCATTCAATACAGGTTATCTTTTTTTTTTTTTTTTTTTACTGTACAAGGGGATTTAGAAGGTATTATGATACTTCAAAGATATTAACGAAAACGTAAATTGCTAAGAGTTGCCTGATGAAGACATATATAATTTCTGGCTCATTTCATTTGTATTACCGGAGAAGCTAGAGCTGTATATGACATTATGCTTCATGTATTGCCTATTTTAAATTACTTTGGTACTTATTCGCCCAACGTCAATTTAACAAGAATTTCTACAAAGGAATTTGGAGCGTTGTTTTGATATTTGAAATTCTGTAATGAAAATACTTGTCTTATTTCTGAAATGAATTTTAACTTCAAAATATCTTTTTGATAAATGAAATTAACTTGGCTTGATTTTGTATTGGAATTAGATAAAATAATCATTGCTTGGAAAACCGCAATAATCATGCTTTTATTCTGAAGTGTACAGATAAACAATTAATCATCACAAATATATATATTTAAGGATTAGTCAATCAGGGATTACATGCAATAATAAATAAAGATCATCTAAATGCAAAGTATGAAATCAGAATATCATAGAAAATTTTATGCAAGAAAATTAACAGAATTTAAATTTTATGAAGGAAAATTAACAGAATGATTCTATTTCAAAATGCAACAGACTATGTTAATTATAATATTTGAATGATTTCTTGATTTTACTATAGTATAGCTCGATTACGTCCGGAGTTCTACCCGTACATCAATAATTTTTCGATACTTTGATTTGATGAGCAATGATTCTGAGATTTTATGGGAAAATTGATATATAACGAGATTTAATATTGATGCAATGCGAGGTTTTCTGCAGCTTTTCTAAAAGTACCAAATGAGTAGATGATATTCACTGAAAAAAAAATTTAGTTTACTTAATGTAATCTTTTCATTAATATCATTCATAAAATTATTATTTTAATCATATTGCTGTGTTTGAGTTATTCTAAAATTTTGAACTTGAATGTGAAATGCATTTAAGTGAGATTTCACAATATATTGTTAATTATATTTAATTTTTAATATTATACATATTCGAAGAAGTAGAAGGAGAAAATATGTGCAATAAAACTTCCGTCCAATGACTATTTCGTCCAATGGTTGAGAGGGAATGATTCAGTCAGATTTTAGAAAATATTTTAATACTGAAGTTTTTAGCATGCGTAATCATTTTATCCTATATACTTAATTATTTTTTAATTTGTGTATTATAGACACTTGCCCGATAGTATAAAAAAAATAACAAACATAAAGTAAAATGCTAAAAAATTTAAAAATAGAAAACCTTTTATTTCAGTTGTAGAATTTATTTCAATAAAAGTAGGTGAACTCAAATTATTAAAACATACTTAACCTAATTTAATGTTAATGAAAATTTGGGGAAAAATGAGATTTTTGTATGCTTTATTCTGGAAGAAAAACATATAATAACAATCAAATAATTAATTTTCACGTCAGAGCTTGTTAAACTTTGAAACCAAGTCTCAGAATGCCTGTAAATTTGATGTAAAAATTAATAAGAATGATCTACAAACACGTATAGCTATATTAATAACTTTATAAATATCCATAATATTTATATTTTGAACAACTATGTTTATGTTAAATTTAGAAATGCACTTTCAAAAATTTGATTTCCGTTTTCTAAGAATCATTGATTGATTTAAATAGTAAATATACAGAAAAAAAAACTCTCAAATCTAAAATGAAACATTCTGAAAAGAAATTCTTATAAGGAATATAATGATATAGTTCTCAACTACTCTATAGTTGAAAAAAAAAAAGAAAGAAAGAAAGGGCTTGAAAATATAAAAAGTGGGTATTCTGTAGGAACATAGTTTTCATGAGATGAAGCACGACTCTCTTCTCTTGTGTGCTTGCAAAGAATAATTTGAGATGAAACATACTTTCACGTGATATTGCGTGACGCACGAAACATGTTTTCCGACTCTGTGGCAGAGAGAAATCATTTCCGTTCAAGAAGTTCGTTTCACAATGGACATCATGAAGCTTGTTTTTTTTATTTAATTTTTGTCATTTTCCACCCACTCTTCCTTCTCCTACGAATCTGTAACCTTGCGTGCGATGTCGTTTAAAGTGTTTTAGAAGCTCCCACATAGTGATCATGGTATCTGGTTTTGGAAAGATTTCAATTGGATTTATAAATGAATATCTACATCTATCTCTCTCTCTGTATATATATATATATATATATATATATATATATATATATATATATATATATATATATATATATATATATATATATATATATATATATATATATATATATATATATATATATATATATATATATATATATATAAAAATAAAAACTAAGCATTAAATTATAACTAATAAGAGTGATACAATTCTCCTCTATAGTTTAATTAAATCATAATCTTAGAGAAAAAATCATCACTTTTTCATTTATCTTAATGTCATTATGCATTATTAAAAACAATATTAAAATATTATCAAAGGTTAAACACAAAGTTTTATTTAAAAAGTTATCAGTTTTTATAGTAATTTTTGTATTATTGGATACAAATTGCGTAAAACTTTAATTTTACCATAAAAAATATATTAAATCAACTCATTTTGAAATTTTAAGATACATTGTAAATTTTCTTAAATAAAGCTGTATTTGAAATCGAATTTTTCTTAAATAAAGTTGTATTTGAAATCGAATCCTTAAAATATTATTAAATCATTATTAAAATCTTTAATCTTAAAATATTATTAAAAAGATTCATTTTAAACCTATTGATTCTAATGAAGCTATGCTACAGGTTTTCTTCCAGAATAATAAAACCAAAAACCTTTAATTCTTGTTGCGTTATTGTGAATTAGAATCCATAAATATTTTTGAAGAAATCGCAATTTAATAAGGTATTTCCAATTATTTCTCTTTCAATTCTATATTATGATAGCGTAAGTAAAATAAATCTCAGTCTTTCATTCAGTATGTGAAAATTAAAGTACTTACTCAAGCAGTTAATTTATATACTAGATAAAGATAATTACTTCATAATGATGATTCTCAGGAATTAAATATTATACGCATCGTTCTTTATTTATAGAAGTTGGCACTGAATGATAACAAACTAAAAGCATAGTACAGCAATGAGATGTTCATGTATTGGTGCCTATAACACATCAAATGTTTTGAATTTTATATCGTAATTAAAAGATGATTTTGCTGAGAGTAGATTTGCTTCTAATTCACCAAATCTGTCCAAAGGGAGTTAAGTAATTCAAATGACAGGAACTCGCATTTTGTTTTCGCTGGACTAACTCAATTTGAATTTAGAACATCATTGATCAGCTTGCTTCATTGGCGTCGGTCTTTGAATGTTTATTTTAATTATGTCAATGAATGATTTTAACTTTATGATTCGAAGATCATATGATTTGGGAATTAGAATTCTGCTTAGATATTTTAACTTCATTAATAATATAAAAGACGTTAGGGAAATATCGTTACTATTTCTAGAATTACACATTTACGTCTCTTCTCAATAAATGGAATAAATTTGATTCATGTATAAAATAATGCAAATCTAAATAAACTACTTTTATTTAGTGTTGGATATCAAAAGTGTTCTTCTTCATGTAAGTATTTTATTATAAAATTAAGTAATGAAGTCTGACCAAAGAAATTATATATATATATATATATATATATATATATATATATATATATATATATATATATATACATTATATTACTAATGGTACATTTTACTTACTTACATTTACATTTATCTTACATTTTACTATTGGTACAAACACAGTCTCAAAATTCTGTATTATTATTTAAAAATCTATCAAACTAACTATTTAGAAAAAGGAAACAAAGTTATTTCTGAAATAGGTTTGTTCATGAAGTATTTATACAGTTCAGATCATTTGTGTGAGAGTAAAAGCAAAACACTACTATGGAATAAAATGTCCATGACCATAAGTTTTATAATTGCATTTAAAATGTAGAGAAAGACAATTAATTACTGGAAAATACATTTGATTAAATTAACTAAACAAAAGCTTTCAAAAATGGTACGCAACAAAGAAAATAAGTTTAGAATTCGAAAGCTTACGAAAAGAATCAGAGCATTAAGAATTTTCAAATAAATAAAAATAATGGACTATATAAGAGTAGAATTTCACAAAAGAAATATTTTAAGGAAAAAAACAAGATAAATGCAAGGAAAATTTTAAAAAATTCTAAAATATTGATGAACAGAGGAAATATTTAAAACTAAAAGTTAAAAAATGGGAAGCTAGTGAACATTATAAAACATTTCAGTGTTAGGCCAAAAACAATTTAAACTGAAAACTATTCTAAAATATTACTATGTTATGTCAATTCTTCAAATCTCATAATAAAAATTCAAATAAAAATTAAAATCATCATTTAGATGACACTTAAAAACTAATATGAAGTTCATGATTTTGATACAATATATATTTAAAAAAATATGCTTTGTTTTTATATAAGGCAAAGCAATACTTAGGGTCCAAATTTTCATCTAAATTCGTTAGTTAAAAGTTCAGATAACAAACTATATTATTGGATGTAAAATGTCGAATGAAAACTTTACAACTGTAAAAATTCGCTTTATAAAAATGTTTAGAATGTATAAATATTTTCACCATTAATATATGGATAAACAAGAAACCATGTTTAATTGTACTGGCAAAAATTTACCATTTTGTTTTTGTTATTTCTATAAGTATATATTGCATGCAAATATACTTGCTAATAAATAATGAAGCTATCAATAAAAATTTAAGGAATATAAATAATTCTTTTTGATTTTGGGGATTTCAAAACGGATTTCTAAACGGAAAGGAAACAAGGTAAGCAAAAATTTATTTAATTCTTAACAATTAATAAACCATTATTTTTATAATTTTCAAAGACGAGAAATACAACTTAATACTTCTGTATCATTATAAACTTAATTTGTTATCAAAAATATGTCAATGCACATATTGTCTCTTTTTATATATTTTATGTAAGTATAAAAATGTTTTGAAATTATAGTTCTCACATTTTTATCATTTTATAAACTCGATTTTGTTTAGTATAATGAATCGTAAATTCTAGAGATTGTACAAGTGGACGCAAGAGTACATGCATAAAGAGTAAAAGTGATCTGTCAATCATTATATATAAAATATTAATCTTATTGAATTGAAATATGATGAAATTTCCTGTGAGCCTTTGTTAAGTTTATCCAATTTGTTAAAGAATAAGTTATCATTCACAAAACGTCAATTAATTTATATTTCACAAGTTATTTATATGTATCAATTACATACAATAGTTGCAACTTTTAGTTTCTAAGAATGTAAAACCAAAATATAATCTGTAAATATTGTGAAAGTTTAAGTTGGTATCATAAAAATCTCAATTCTTGTAAAATAGTTTAATTTATAGAATAATGTACTGATATTGGAAGCATAATTTCTTACATAAAAGTATATTTCATCACGTTTATCAAAATTATCATGCTTAAATTATTTTTTATTAATATTTAATATTAAAAAGCGCAAGTTAAAATCATTTTATTTTTTCAGTTTATAAATTTAAAGCATTTTTAAATATTTTTAAGAGGTAAATCGCCATCAAAACACATTTACTTATCTTGTTAAAACACCCCGGTTTTAAAAAAAAAAAAAAAAAAAAAAAAAAAAACTTTACATTTGACTGATAATTTCTCCTATAACATACTTTATATAAAACATAAAAATATAATTTGAATGATTTTTTCATTCAAAAATCTATTTCTATGAATTTTATACTTTTTAGAAATGGAATACATTTCTAAATAATTTATGTCATAATATATAATTACCTTTATATTTCCGGAAATTTTCTGCATGCGAGTAACGAGCTTTTATTTCTCAAAACTAATGCTAGATTAGTGTCACTGATTTTACCTATCTATAAGTTATTTCATTGCTTATTCCCACTTAAATTTTGGTTACTATACATAAAAGAAAACGAATTATAGCATGTCACTTTTAATTAAATTGAGAGAGAGAAGCAACCTCTCCACGACGAAAAAAACAATCTCATTAGGAATTACTTAGAAATTGGCAAATGTTCAATTTTCTTAATCTAGAGATTATGGGAAATGTGCTTATTTATAAGGAAAAAAATGCTTGATGAGCCTGAGATAATCTGATTAATACTCATAAAAATTATAATCCAGTCAGTGTTATTTTAATTGATTGAAAGTAAAATATTTTTTTATCATTCACTTAAGTAAATAATCATTACATTATTGACAATTATGGAACTATGAAATTAAAAGGAATTTTTTGCATAACATTTTGCAAATTTTCTCAAATTACTTTTTTTATTATTATGATTAAATGCAAAACAATAATAAATTGATATTGTCTACAAGAAAACCACGTAAAATGTTTTTCATTAATATATTGATAAACATTATTAATATATACTTGAAAATTTTTAGGCATAATTTTAAAAGAATATATTATCAATTATTCAATTATTCAAAATACACTATATTTATTTTAATGGTGTTGAAATCATAGTCAGGTAATTTGATAATTGAGATATGAATTAAACTATTATTAAAATTCAAATTTCCAACTTTAAACTGGATGAAACTTTGTTAAGATTTACCTTATGTAGTGTAATGTTATTTTAAATTCTTATTTTTATGTAAAGTTTTATTACCGAATTGATAATTCCAAAATGTGATAATTACATACTAAATGAAAGAAAATTGAATTAACTATTTGAACATTTTGAAAACAAATTTTTAGAAGTTATAGTTTTATTACATCTTGACTTACAGAAATTTAGCTTGATTGTTTCTGAAGCTATATGATCAGGTGTAATACATGAACTAAAAATTATGGAATTAAAAAAATAAAAGTTGAAAAACAATCTTATCAGTTTGTTTCATTAATAATTGAATTACATATTTATTGTATCAAAAAATTTTTAAATCATCTTTGATAATAATCTGCCAATATAAATTAAGAGCAATTTTTGAAACATAAATGTTAATAGCTTGTTGGGAGAATACAGCTTATGATTCTTTGAAATTTAATGCTAAATGTAAGATTAAGATATACCCCACCTTGCTAAACTTCAACTTCAAGGAATTTCCAAATATTTTTGTGCTTTATTTTAGAACTCAAAACATCACAAAATTTTCATTTGGGTGATTTAATTTATGTATGAATTAAATAATTTCAGAAAATAATTTTCCTTCTTAAAATGTTACAAACTGAACTTTGATCCTTTTCCTTCTAATTTCTTCTTGTTTAAACTATTGTAGAAAACTAGAAATTAAATCTACTAAAAACAACATTAGATAGTAACTGATACATTATTTTGTTACAGCCAAGTTAATTTATTAGACTTACTTATTTCCTCTAATATCTACTCATGAGCAATTAGTGGAATCAGAACGATGATCCATGCTTTCTTTAGTTCAAAGGCTGGAACTGAAATCATTTGAACAATTTTGTGTTTATTACACGAAATCAATTAGAAATTTTTCTTCAATAAAATGAAGTTTTATTGTGAGAATAAAGAAAGCGTTGAATGCCTGGGAGCAATTACAAAGTTTATACTTTATTTATCGATAATAGTTTTCACGGACCCATTCTTGGAAAGTTAGATGGAACTTTTTATTGATCCACTTTATGTTTCAAACTCCATTTGTTATCCATGATTCCTGCATTTTTGGAAAAGTTATCACTCTAGTTAGAAAATGAATTGCAATTTTAAATTTTACTTAAACATCATTATTTATCGTTAAATTTTTCGAAGTCCTCTTAAAAAAATTCTCTTAATATGATTTTGATTCACCTTTAGTATCTTTATTTATATTTAGATTCACGGTATTTTAATGTTAAGTACATTAAAATCATTTTATGCCATTTTTAATGATGTTTTAAAAATTTCAATGTCGTTTTAAATGCCTTTTATTGTCAATGTAACATCAAAACACTAATAACAAAAAATATTTCAAACAATGATCTTCTTATTAGGTTTACCTTAAGGTGTTCAAGGTAAAAATTATCTCTGGTGTAATCTTCAAGGTGAAAATTAAAAATATATAAATCTAATCATTTGATTTCAGCTGAAGTAATTCAGTACTTTATAGTCATTCAGTATAGTGTGATACTTTACAGATGGAGTATGCAAATAAAAGTTTGCACCTTATTTACTTTTTTATATGGAAGGAAATTTTGCAAAGTGTAACTCATGTACTAGAGATTATTCTATTTTCTACTCTTGCCCAACAGTTTGATAACAACTTTATAATTAAAAAGTATGATTTTAAGGAAAATATCCGGATAAATCATTTCAATAATTTCTTTTGGTTTTAAAAATAGTAATTTTTGAGGTTCAAAATCATTAGCATACAACAAATTAATTCAATAATTTTTAAATAAAAAAATAAGCTATTAAGCACATCCATTATTCATGAACATATAAAATAATCTTCACATTCTATTAACAAATTAATAAAGTTATTTTACTACATAGTTAAATTGTTAATTAACTTTTAGAGCGAGCAAATAATGAATATATTTAATCATTAATTAAAAAGCATTTGTTCATTGAAAAAAAATTGCACCTGCAATTATTTGATTATCAAAAATAATTGTTCCCCTTTATACGCAATTGTTTCAAACATAATCCTCCACAATTGAATTGATCTCTAATTAAGTAACTGAATTAATGATTCCGGAAAGATCTTATCGCTATTAATTGGGAATCGCAGCTCGGGAGGTTGACACATTCCTGTTGCATTCTTTCCTTGTCATTATGATATTCTCCTCTGAGTTATAAGTACGAAAAAGTACACAGGATGCAAAGACTTTTATAATTAAACAAGGGTAGTGCTTGAGGCATTTTCTCAAAGATTGTAGATGAAAAAATAAACTCCTCCTTAGTAAAGTTTTCTTCGCCATACTGAAGAATAGATTAAACATGCAGCTTTGAAGAGAGGATAAAGTACTAGAAATTTATGGAATACTCTTTTTTATCTATTTAAGAAAAAAATACATTTAATGAAGAGAGAGAGATTGAGAAATATATATATATATATATATATATATATATATATATATATATATATATATATATATATATATATATATATATATAGTATTTAAAATGATGTAAGTTGTTCTATATGAATCCACTCCTAAATATGAAGAAAACATTTTTTAAGTACTTTAAAATAATTTTGAATAATATATTAAAAATAGGATATAGATATTCAGCAAATGTTTAATAATTGAATGGAACATAATAAAATTTAGTTCAAATTTAAACCAAAAGACTTCAGTTCATTTATTAACTCAGTAAGAAATTTGTCATCTATAACTAAAAAAAATTAGTTATTTTATTTAGAATTAAATACATAATAGGTAAATAACCAAGCATAAGATACTTCTTTGATACTTACTATATTTTTCAGAAATTCAAAACTCTTTTAAAATGTGATTTTGTGTAGTTAAATTATCTATTAAAACTAAGTAAACATTTAAAAATAAAGCGATGGGATATTTTCTGCAATACTTATAGGATTTAAAAAGACCAAAAAGATATTGTAACTATTTGAAACATTAATATGTTTTAGTCATATGTTAGTTTTCATGACATTTGCAATTATATGTAGACGTATGAGAATGCATATATAGATATATGTGTGTGTGTATATATGTATATATATATATATACATACACACACATATATATATATATATATATATATATATATATATATATATATATATATATATATATATATATATATATATATATATATATATATATATATATATATATATATATATATATGTATGTATGTATAAATATAGATATATATATGGTGTTATTTGTAGCAAGGAAGTTAACGAACCTCATTATGACGTTATCAAAAAGTTGCAAAACTTTAAATTCAAGGTCTTTAATTTTAACACTCAAGAACTGCTTCTCGCTATGAAGATCATGAAATGTTTAATAGAGTATATCAAAACTACACATTAGAACTGCAGTTATGTATCGCTTATGACTTTTATGGAAATAGAAATTCAACTTTTTGTTTATGGATCTCTTAGTGCGCAACAGTCATTAAAGATAACAGTTTCGATTAATCACTGCTGCGTGTTCAATATATTTGATATATATGTTATGTAGACGAGCACAAATATCTGTTCTTTCCACTATATCAACACAGTAATCAGTTGAAACTAAATTAGTTCAGGATATATAACTATTATGTATTAAATCATTAAATTTATTTGCAATAACTTGAAATTTAATATGAAGTTAATATTCTTCTAACTGCGAGTAATATACCCTTTTCGTATATTGAGAATTATACTACGCAAGTTAAACTCTTACTGAAATATCAATATTAATGTCTAAAAATTAGATAATCATAACATATAACTGAGATCTATAATAGTTGTAAAATATTAATTAGTAAAGGACGTTTATTTGAATATACAAATTGGATTAATGTTTCCTTTGACTGAATTGAAAAGAGATACATTATTGAAAACAAGAGATACGTTTTGCAACGAACCTGTTATGTGCAACACAAGATTAATATTAATGTTTTACATTTGAAATTAATAATAATTGGTATTAATATTAATATAAAGAGCTATGATTTAATGTAAAAATAATTATATCATGCTCTAGTTAGTATTTTTAATAAAGTCAAGAAATTTGTTTTTAATAATAGTACTATATTACTCATTCATTATAGTCGTAATTAATTGTATAAAGTTGTATTTAATTATAAAAATGTATTTATTATTATAAATATCTTATGTGTGTGTATTGTACATTATTTTAATAAGATAACTATTAATCGTTTCTATTATGTTTAACTTTAGCGAAGCTAAATAAGAAAATAATATATTAATAAATCAAAAAAGCAACAATTTTTTTGAAATATAGAAAGTTCACGGAAAACACACTCAATATTTTTATCTAGATCACTCAGTCTATAAATCTTATTCAATTTCTAGATTCTTGTTTAAAGAGGCTGACATTTTGCAAGATTTTGAAAATATCTTTCGCATATCATGGCGCTGAAGAAACAACGCACTTTTATCATACACTTGAAAAACGATCTAATTTAAACTCAAATTACACATACTTTAGCAAGGGTGGGGAAGAATAATGTACAAAATTGTTTCGTACCCCATCATTTGCTTTGATTATATATTCTGTAAAATAAGGAACGTAACTGATTAAAAGAGGGAATTTCTAAAATTAGTTTATTCTTTTTAAGTCTCTTATGCTTAGAAAAAGCTCACGTTATACTTTTTATCAAGAAAAATTACGAAAGAGTAGCTAAATTGTTTGGAATATAGAAGGGAAAAAACTGAATGAATTTAGGCTGAGCGAGAGTTGAGTAGAGTAAAGTTTAATATTTAGCCTTGTTCTGTTTTTTTCCCCAGAACTTAATATTTTTACATAGAGGATAATTACAATATGCTACGATGTACTCTTTTGATGATTTTTTTATTCCGCTGCCTTGTTATTTTTGAAAATGTGAAGCTGTGATTTCTTAAAGATTGTGGCAAAAAATAATCGCGTGTTACGAGTTCGTCATTAAAATGTGGTTTTACGTTTCTGCCTGCTTCTGATAGAGCACACATTTTTTACACTTAAAAAATGTAATGAATTAATAATTGTGTAAGACGTTTCATTCATTTGTCTTACTATAGTCTCTTGAAAATTATCTTCTTCTTTTTTTCAATTTTAGAATTAAATGCGAAGAAAATGGAAATACTTCCATGTAAATGTAATCTATGCTGTGCAACATTACGTAAAACAATGCTCATTAAAATTTTTAGGGAATATAAAACGTTTAATTAGCTTAATGATGTATATCAAATATTTAAAAAAAGTTTAAGTGTGACATTTTTTTTACTTTTCTCCGTAATGATAAATTTATAAGTTCCTAATAAATTCATTTAAGAAAATATTTAGTTGTACTTTCTTTCATAAAACTAAATTATTTAACACAGTGTAATTTCTAAATAAATAAATCTGACTTTGATAAAAATACTTGTTTTTTAGATTTGAATATAATTTTCCATTTTTTTTTAGATTTTTAGTGGCTATTTTAATTTATAATAAATAGATGTTTTCAAAAAAATTTATCAAAGAAAATATTGTTACAATTCCATAAAAGATGGATGTTAAATATTATTTGTAAATTTGCTGGTATTACTTTTATAATAAAATTAATTTTTACGATATTCTAAGCACAATTTTACAATAACTTGCTTTACATTTATTGCTTTAAGTAAAATAATTCCTATTTAATTTTACTAATGGAAATATTTTAAATAATATGAATATTTTAAAATATATATAAAATATTTTGAAAATAGTATGCATTAAAACAATATAATAGAAACATCATTTGTTTATATAATTACATATATTTCAAGCATTTAATTTTTCTCCTTTTTAAAACAATATCTGCATTTTTTAATTTTTCTCAAACGATTCCCATAGTTACATGAAAATAATTAACTGTATATTAGCTGAATGAAGCTTTTGGAAAAAGGAATTGATATTGCAAATAAAATTAAAGATTCCTGTTCGTTTTATATAATAATTTTAATGATATATGGACTGAGATTGTAAGATTAAACGAATACAATAAAAAGTAGTAAATGTGTGGAAATTCTCTCCACTTCATTCACTGAAAAATACTAAAATTGCTTATTTAATTTTTTTTAAAACTTATATTACTTCACAAATAGGCAACAAAGTTCAAGTTATTGAAATTATGATGTGTAAGAAATCTTTATGTGTTGCTTTTTCTTCTTTGTATCAACAGGGCAAATAGGGAATAAAATAAATTCAATTAAGATGAAATGCATCAAATCCAAATTCTACATGTGGCACACATTAAGAATAAGAAAACTACGTTTCGCAAAAGTTATATACATAAAATTAATTAAATAAGTTATCAACTCTTAATTTGAATCTAGAAACAATTTTATCATTTTCAATGAATCTTTTTTTTTAAGTTTTATAACATACTGAATTATTTCGCGAAGTCCAACAATATAACTATCATTTCATTTCCAACGCATGGATTCTATTCAATTACTTCAGAAGAAATTTTCTTTTTTAATAATTATTAGAAAATTTAAAACTGATATGAGTTTAATAATTATTACCATATCATAATAATTTCACCAATTACACTTTTCATTAATTTAATAATTTCATCAATTACATATTTCCTTGTTTTATTGTCTCACATTAATACTGAGAACAACTTATTTAATAATTAGTGTTGAAAGTTTTGGCATTTAATATGAGTTATATTGTATGAAAAACTTTTCAAGCTAATATTAACAAGAATTTTTCATATTTTCCTTATTTTAAATTTAGGGAAAATTTAATAGAAGAATTAGAAAAAATCTGGAGAAAAATTGTATAATTTACATAAGTTAACAAACGGAATATAAATAAACATAGAAATTTAATGATAGAAAAGTATAACATTGAAATATAACTTTTGTATTGTATCTAGATAGAAAATGCTGGGAATTAAATTCTTCGCTCTCAAAATATAATACGAATTGCTGTGCTTTTGTGTGTGTGTGTGTGTGCTAAAGGAGTTCAACCAGTCGTAGAATTAAAAAAAACAATGATCAAATCTAAATTTTTTTATATATATTAGAAAATTAATCTTCATCGTCAAAGATTAGGAATAAATTAATTTGATTATTGAATTGGTTTTGACTAAAATTGATTTAGCATGAACTGTTACATAAAACATGGAAAATGTATAATTTTATTTTAATCTTCATGCATAAAGTGCCTAATATAAATAAAAAAATTAAGTTACTTCATGGAATTTGAATATTATAGATATGGGATTTGCATAGTTTAATTTCCTAGAGTTCTTTCAATATAATTTTAAAAATTAATTGCTTATATATATATTTTTTTTTAAATTTCTAGGGTTTGAAATATCAATAATAATCATATACGTCACACACGAATTTAAATTTTTCAAAATTAAAATGAATTTCTGAATTCCGTGTAAGCATTTTATGTCTCAATGAATAATGTTTAGTAATTGAAATTTGATTGTTCTTACTATATAGTACAGGATAGTTTTATTAAAATTAGCTCAGTTTGAAAAAAAATACTCCCTAGATTTTAAATGAGATGAACTTCACATCTTGCTTTTTCCACAACTATGACCATTCAGACTAAGGAATGATATTTCCAATATTATGGTCATGTAGGCAATGCACCTAATGTAAAAATGCATTTAAGGGAATGTAATTGTTATTATTAAAAAATAATTTTAACCTGCATATTTGCGGTCATTTTATTATTTTGGCATTGATTTTATACTGCTTTACTACCAATGTAATTTCGTTCGCATTGGTAACCGAAATGTTGATATGCAATAGTTAATTAAGGTAATTGCCACTGCTACATGGTCAGTCATTAAAATTATACCAAAAAGACCATCCGCTAAGGATGTGAAATTGACATGACAGAAAGACGATGAGTGACATAAAAATATCAATTTTAAAAGCATTCGTTTTGAAAAGGTGGTAGTAACGATACCTAGAATGTGTTTAAATGAAGAAAGCCTTTTCATGCAAAAAAAATCCTATAGACATTCTTACTTGGCGAAAGATTATGGTGATTGCTCTTGTTAGAAAGATGAATGCTTTCCAACTAGTTTCTAGCTTGGAGAGAAGAAGGAAAGCAAACTACCAGGATTTTAGTTTATCATAACATGTTGGATATGACCATCCTCAGAGTAAAGAATTAATGATTTCCAATAGATATGTATAATGGCTTGCTTAGTCTCAGTGACTCAAAATCATTAAAAGTTAAGAAGATAGATATTTTACCTGCATAGAATTAATGGAATGGTGGAATGGCTCCATTATACATATATCTCAATCACCTCTTGTTCAAATTGAAGGCACTTTAGATAGAGGTTGTTACACTTCTGCTGTGTTAATACCCAAAGATCTATACTTTTCAGAGACCTATGAATTGTTAAATTTCGGTTGGAAAAAGTAAAATTGCATTCTAATAGTATTACTAAGACCTTTTCTTGCTACAAAATTTTTCGAAGCAGAAAATTCTTGGTGGCTGCCTTGACCAACTTGTTCATGAGATCTCTCAACAACAGAAAACACCAAATCAATGGTATGCTAGAAAATGATTCATCACCATTTGTCAATCACTCATATCAATAAACATTGGAAAGATGTATAGACAGTACTCAATATTCAGATTCCATTTGGTTGAATACTCAAGCCTTCAAGCGTTCTTATTACAGCGAGTAAAATGTTCTCAGTATGTTCTGTTTAATTTCTCATGAACGATGCTTCGAAAATTTTTGAAAACATAACACCACCTATCTTCTTGCAAAGCGTATGTGCCCAAGGACTGTCTTTTTAATATTGGCATTTCTTCCTGGTGTAGCAATTTTAATGGTTTGTAGCTTAGTTTTATACATATATGGACACTGGCAATTATACAGTGAGAAAAAAATCTATATTTGGTTACAAATTTACTTTAAAATAAATTGAAACATGAAATTTAAAATTACAGTTTAAAACACAGCATATGAAGTAGAAAATTCAAGTAAATTTTATATACTCACCAATCAATCATACCATAAACTATTGTAAAGAAATACAAGCAATTGAATTGTGAAAGGAATCTGCAATAAAACGCAATTTTAATTTATGCAATATTTGTTTTAAGAAACATTAACCCACAATATTGTTTTAATAAAATTCTGAACTATTTTTATATTTTTAAAACACACAAAAGACGCACACACATGCTCATATATATATATATATATATATATATATATATATATATATATATATATATATATATATATATATATGTGTGTGTGTGTGTGTGTGTGTGTGTGTGTGTGTGTGTGTGTGTGTGTGTGTGTGTGTGTGTGTGTTATATTTTTTCTACAAAGTACGATGCAAAATAAATTAATATTCATTTAGGATTAAAAAGCGTTAATTTAATTGAAAAATATTTTAACATAAATACAGTTCTTGCAAATATAATTTTCTTCTAATAACTTGAAGCTGAATAAATACGATTATTTTTTTTAAACAGAAAATTTTCTTTTCAACTGAAAATATAAAAAAAAATATCAAATTCAGTTAAAAGATATTAAGATCCAAGCACTTAAATTTCAAATCATTATACAGATCGCAAATTTTTTCACAAACAAAGTTTTATGAATTCTAGTGACAAAGATTTGAAGTTGTTTTATATTCAGAAAGAGTTTATCCTTCTTGTCTGATAAATGCTAAAAAAATACAATACATCATATCTTTTAAGTAAAAAAAAGAAAATATACTGAGAATTTACAATATTCTTAAGTAATGAATTGATGTTGATTATATCTTGAACTTTCTATAATGGATAAATTTTTAGCAATTTATCTTTCTAACTATATTTCATAAAAATATTTATGCTAAAATAAAGATATATTTTAAGGAAAATAAAGGTTATTATTCAATAAAAAAGTTTTTATTTTTATTTGCACTTATGCACATAACTTAATGCCACGATTTATCAAAATTACACAAAATCCCTATGAATATATAGTGGGGGTTCATATTTCATTCATATAAACAACATTGCAATTATTGAACTATAATGACAGTTAAGGCTCAGAACTATAAATAATTTTAGATTTAGAAAAAGTTAGAATATTTAAGTATCTGTTATTTCATGACATTGTGCAATCAAAATATGTATACAAATTTACATTTAAAAAAAATAGTTGTTAGAGATATATCTGGATGAGTGAATTCATGAAAACATGCGATATGCGTAAATTCATGTAATGAATGATATTTGTTTTAGAAATTAATGAAATCAATTTAATAATAAATAAGTTCTGACTAATTTATTATTAAATTGCTTTATTAAATGCTTTGATTTAATTTAATCACCAATATTACATATTAACTATTTATAAATTAAATTTTTCTTATGTAAATATTCATTTTTCTATGCAAATTTTTACGGAGTTACAAATGTTTTTTAATACAATAATTCATATCAAATAGGATTATCATCTAGTTTTTAATTATTTATTAAATTAGATGTGTTGAAAAAATAAAACAATAGTTCACATAGACTAATTAATTAGTAAAACCTGAAAAAAATACAATGAACTTATAATTTAATCTTTTATAGTTATTTTTGATTATTATTTATGTGTAATATTAAGTCTGTGTATTATATTTATATTACAAATAGTTATATAAACTTCAAAAATTAGTTTCAACAAACATAAGAGCAAGAAAAACCATAAAAACGACAAATATGATACATATTTTCATGGTCATTAATTAATCATACAAACTTTAAGTAATTTTTCAAGCGAGAGTTCAATTTTAGCAAATTTCTGAATGAATTTTAAACTGGATATCACGTTATATTTTATGGTAAATATTACAATTATTTTTCAAGAATGATAAGAATATATTCTTCATTCCATAAAATAGTTTTTATTTATTTGGAATGCAATAGTATTTCTGAATTTTTTTATAGTTTCTCCTTTTTCAACATGTATGCTCCTTTAACAAGTATTTTTAGTAGTTTGAAGTTTGCATACTGAAAGAATGTTATATAAGGCAGCAAAAACAATTTAAACGTTTCTGATATCATTATATTTAAAATAATTAGAAAGATAAACAAAAAGCTTAAGATAATTTGACTTAAAAAAATTTATTTATGCATAAAATTGATATGTCACATGCACATGTATTTAATTATTGGAGATAACTAATGCACTTTGTATGTGTGTCTGATTATTATTATAATAAAATATATTATAGATACCTCACAGCAGATTGTTATAACTATATTTTACTATAAAATTTCTATTTCACACCATTTTCATTATCCTAACCAATGTAAGTAAACATGTAAGCAGATAATATTGTCTATTAGATTATGTAGAGCACCTGGAATAAAATCATTTAAAATTTACAGGAATGAAATTATATATAAAATTTAGCTTTATGCATTTTTATATTTTAATTATAAATTTTTTTATTAATTATTAAATTTATTTATGCATTATTATGAATTTATATGTTGTGTATTGCACTTTGTTGGTGTTTTACTTCTTATTTTGACAGTTTAATTTAATAAATTATTTCATACTAAAATTTTATAAATAAAATTATTTAAAACAATTGTTAGAAACGTTTTGAGACACGTTTAGTAATGAAAAAAATAATGGTTACATTTGAAAATATAAACTGTAACTGTAAATTAAAAGATAAATAGAGTAGAGTGAGAATATCATCGCGCCATACATTTCAATGATTTTGAAGTAATATTAAATCCCACAAGATGAATGCATTCAACTTCTACAATGAGCAATAAGAAAAAAGGAATATATATATATATATATATATATATATATATATATATATATATATATATATATATATATATATATATATATATATATATATATATATATATATATATATATATATATATATATATATATATATATATATATATATATATATATATATATATATATATATATATATATATATATATATATATATATATATATATATATATATATATATATATATATATATATATATATATATATATATATATATATATATATATATATATATATATATATATATATATATATATATATATATATATATATATATATATATATATATATATATTCCTTTTTTCCCGCTAAATAAGATTCAGCTGTTTTTTGAGGATGTGTCTCCTTGTAAACAAATGTCATAAAATGAAATATCTAAATTAAATTAATGACTTGACTTATAACTGATGATAGTTTGAAATATATCGATATTCAAATCAAAAATTTTGTAAACAAATAATCTTCTATGAACTCATTAGATCAAAGTGTCATCAAACATATTACGTTTTAGATGTTATAGTATTTTGTTCATCTACGTTTGTTGAATGTACATCTTAATAGAAAGAGTCTAACTTGGTTAAATTAATTATAAGACCACGCGAAATAATGATTGCGTTCGTATTCAAAAATTTCAAATTCAAAATTTGTACTTATCTAATATGATACACTAAATATACATCTGATTATTAATAACATACTTTTTAGCTTATTTTGTTGAAATACTTTAAATTTTATAGTTTACTGTCTGGTAAGAATATTGAAACATAAAATTTAAACCAAAACTGGTAATATATGCAGTGATATATTTTAATCACTATTCGTCTATACAGGAAAAATTTGAAACTTTTACAATATATACAAATTACAACTTTTACAACTGATACAATTACCAAAAACTTAAAAAATATCTGAACCTGTTTTTAATTCAAATGATTAGGCAGACATGTGCATTATGAGTTTATCCTTTTAATGTGTAAAAAACAAATTTAAGAGCCAAACATTTGTTAGAAAAGAAATTTAATATTTTTAGACGGCGTTTTTTAAATATTTTTTAAAAAATAATTATTTACATATTCTTGGATAAGAAAAACAAACAATGAAACAAAAATTTTGCTGCTAAATTAATTTAATAAATTTATCTAAAATATGCGTTCAGAAATAATAATTTTTATGTATTTTATAATTTAAGTATGATAAGTAGTAGCAAAGAAGATAATATTTATGTAAGTTTTAAAATATAAAATTTTCTCTTCATTACTGTATGTATGAAAAGTAAAATTAAAAGAAATTTAAAGCTTTAGATTCACACTTAAATAATTATTTACTCTCTGCCTTAAAATTTATCAAATTATAAAAGACCAATTGATATATCACTTAATAAATACTTATGCATGCAGTAAAGTACGATATAATAATATTCAATAAATCTAGTTATTTAAAAAATTCTGCATTATTATAAAACCAGAATTGTGGTATGAGGTTAGAAAAATAAATTAACTTCAAAAATATTTTTAAGAAAATGGAAAATCTGGAGCATATAGATAATGCAGCTAAACAATAAGAAATAACTTTTTTTAAACGAACTGTTACTTTTCTTTGTGTAGTAAATAATTAAATTGAGATAAAGGTATTGAAAACCATTTTTAATATACTATTGAAAAGCAGCATTGTTTTCAGTTTCTTTATTCTTTTACAGTTTTAGTCTTTTTTAATATCATATTTCATTTATTCATTTATATTTTAGAAAATTTTTTTTAATTCACTTGAATGCATATATGTATATTTCGTATGAAAACTATTCTCAATTAATAATTATCTCAGTAAGAAAAACAAATCTTAACAATGCATAAAGATGTGAGGAGGAAATTCGCTCATTATCTCAACACTGAGGAAAGGC
The DNA here is from genome assembly GCA_037975125.1 of Latrodectus hesperus. Taxonomy (NCBI): domain Eukaryota; kingdom Metazoa; phylum Arthropoda; class Arachnida; order Araneae; family Theridiidae; genus Latrodectus; species Latrodectus hesperus. The sequence continues at coordinate 31,770,864 of CM075854.1, forward strand.
AAAAAAATAATAATAATAAAAATAAATCAAAGGAAAAAAAGGATTTCGAGATAATTTTTTGTTTCTTAACTTTTGCCATCATTTCCTTTACCTTCCAATGGGGGAAAATTACTAAGAAAATGTAAGAATGGAAAAAAAATGTTTTTTGGATCGTTGGTGAAAGTAAACCACACGCCGAGATTATTCTTTTCTTTCGTGAGCGTGTCATAAAATCTCCTAATGTAGTACTGGACAGTGTTGGAAATTATTTTTGTGAGATTCTCGCGTAGAGGGGAAACTTGGAAAGTATTTATGTCACGCCAACTTGGAACCAGGATATATTACATGTACGAAAGAGAAAATCGAGATAATAAGAACTTTGAAGATATTTCTAGATACCAGATAATAGCTAACGCTTGAAACACTCATCTACACCTAGCTAGGAGAGATTCTATTGTAAAAGATGTATAAAATATCCGAAACAGCTCATTTTTTTTCATTCAATTATTAAACCAAGGTCATTTTTATTACCTTTTTAATGGTCATTTCTCTTTCTTTAGGCTTCGTTTCTTCAATCTTTTGTTCCATTTGTGGTGATTTCTCATAATACATAAAATTCGTTGCATATAGAATATTTCAAAAGCCAACTGCAGATATCTAAGCACTCATTATTTATGGTAAATATATAGCAAAAATACAAAACACAATAACCATTAAATCTATATAATATATGTAGGAAACAATCAGTTAACAAATGCAACTTTGGCAAATATTTAAATGAAATAACCACTATTTCTTTTGAAATAAATGTCCATATAAATGCACCGTTTACTATGGCAACATTATTGTGTAATAAATAACACATTGGATTAGTAGCTTATCATACATTATCAATAAGGTTCAGAAATTAACATATCATTTTATTAGTATTAATAAACTTAATAATAACAGATTATTATATAATATTAGGTATTACTTTATAATTATTTAACAGGTAATTACAAAATTAGAATATATTTTACCCTATTCAATTATGTATATAATATTTTTATAAAATATTTTATGAATTCTGGTAAAGTTTAAAAATTGCTATTAAATAATTCAATCTGTGCGGTAATTAAATTCTAATATATTTTTATTTAAGAAAATTTTGTTTTGAAAATTTTGAAAATTAGTTACTGCAATTTTCTTCACAAATATGAAGATTCTGGCTGAGAGTCAAGAATCACAATTTTTAACAATACATGTTTGTTATCTGATTTTCTTATGATTAAAAAAATAATTAAGCTGGCTCTTTACTTTAAAAAAGTGTTCCTTTGCTTAAAATTGAATTCAAATCAAAAAATTTATTATAAAATTAAATATTAAATTAGTTTTATAACTGCTAAAAATATAATTGATTGTTTCTTTACTATATGGATTATAGTGTTATCTAATATAAATATTTTAGTTTTCTCTTTTGTACGAGCCTTTTCAAGCACTGTCTACATTTTTGATGCAATTTTCAAAATATACTTTGATACCCGTTATTTGATTACATTTTTATTTGCTGTATGTGTTAATTAAAATTAAATTACCTTAATTTTTCCCTGTACACCATTATTAGCCCTCGTGTGCAAAAAATTACCGTTGAGCGACAAATAAAACAAAACAAAACCTGTACACTATTGTTATCTTAATGGTTTTAAAACTGCGAGAAATGTTTAAAATCGCAGTAATTTTTTATGAGGATTAAATGATGTTTCTATATTTAAAAAGGTTATATATAGTGAATCATTTATTCATATACAATCTTTAAAAGTATGGATGCGTACTAAAAGTAGGACAAACTATTCTGACTTCAATTTTGTTATTAATCATGATTCATATTCTTTTTAACCTAATATAAGAGAGAATTTTTTTTGTGTTATTAGCGGATAAAATAAATTATTTTTTTAATTCTTACAATTTAATGCATTTACAAATCTCATTTTAGAATTTAACCTTACAAGAACACTTTAACAACTGAAAAACTTTTAATATATTTAAAAATTATAATATTCTTTGATAGTATAAACGCAACGACAACAACATGGATTTTAGTAACTAAACATAATTTTAGAATTCAAAGCTCACTATTATAATAAATTACATATCTGTAAAAGCTCTAATTAGTTTAATATAAATTATTCACAGTTTATACCCATAGCATTGCAAACATAAATATATAACTTTTCTAAGGATAGATATAACTATACTAATAAATTTGCAACGAAAAAAGTAAATATACTAATTTATAGAAAATACATATTTCTTATCATAGCTATAGTTCCAATATGATCATTCAAATAAACACTTGTTTAAAGTTTTATAAACATATAGAAATATACCTTTCAAACAAGTTACTAAAACTAGCTAAGATAGAATTTGATTTAGCTTTTAAAATAAATAGAGCAGCTCAGTGTCTATCTGGTCCCTTCGTAATGTTGCATGTACGTAAAACACCATGTACGGAAAAACTCACTTTACGTGAATTGGGTTATTGAAATAACGATGGAGATGATCAGCATGGTCTAGAGGGTAAAAGGTGGTCTAAATTTAGTCCGTGGAACCTTTCAAAAATGAAAGACGGTCCATTTTATTGATGAAATGACTCGAACGGTCTCCGAGTGAAATCAGCGAAAATTGTTCCTTCAAATTACCCTGCGGTCAGAATCCGCTCATTAATTGTGGTAAAAGCTTTCCACCGTTCGAGACAAAAGCAAAGAAAAAAACTCGTAATGGCCTAACTGTAGAGATCACGAATGAAAAATCAAATCCAGGGTGATTACTGTACATGGGAGATTTCCTTTTTCCTTATGTATGTGTGGGAAGGAACTCCTGATTCCTAAATCCTTTTGCAGTGGCATACGTATTGTTTGGTGGCTGTGGTGTCTAAGAGGTTTTCATTTAATCATTAATGCGATTAACGTTTCTCTTTGTCCTTTTCTCTGTGTAGAAAAATATCTGGAATAGAATTCTTTGCTTTGATAATCAGTATTTCTTATTCAAATACTGTTGGATTTATATGAAAAAAATATTGTCAATCATTTTTAAAATTCCAATTGCTTTTTGAATATATTTGGTACTAATTGCTATTCATTTTATCATTGAATATTATAAGATACTTAAAATCATTATATTGCAATAATATATTTAAAAATATTTCGGATTCCCGTGATCCAAATAGAATATTTAAAATTTTTATTCATATGTCGAATAAAAATTGTTTCGTAAGTTATCCAAAGAGTGAAATTCTTTCATTTACGTGTGTTTAATAATCTGATGAACTAATCATAAGTTTAAATTATTTAGCAATAAATTAAATATAATTATCGAGACATTTGATAAATTACCTACCAAAATATATATCATAAGAAATCTTACTACATTTAAAATATGTGATAAACTTTTATGTCTCTAATACTTCAAGTAAAAATAGTGATTTTCTTTCTTAAACTTTGATACATAAATGAAGTATCATTATTGTTGTTGATTTGCTGTCTTTCAATTTAACGTTACAAACAATGCAAATATAAATCAATTCGTTTCTTTCATTTAGGATAATTTTTTTTTAAAAAAATACCTTCAAGATATAAACTTCACTGAAAATTATATTTGCTCTTTTAATCAAAAATTTATCTCTAATTATTTTTAAATTCAAAGTGCTAATGCATTTCTTATTTCCAACATTTTACGTGGTAGATTGGAATCCCATATAAATGTGTATGTGTGTATGTAAATAGTATAATTTCTGCAGATACTGCGCACAACTTAATTATGCGTGGTATGTTTAGATTCTTAACGCGTAATTTCTTCATTTTATAAATACAAATAAATTAAAAACCGTCAATTTTAAATGCTAATTTTGGTAATATACTGATAAGCTAACTGATAATGATACAAACGTTACTCATGGTTAATTGAAAATTATTTATTGTTAAAATAATATTTTAAATTAGTAGCATATTCTAAACTTATATTTAATTATTGACACACTCTGTCATTTTTCACAAGCAAAATGAAAAAAGTGCTGTATTTGGAACAATATTGTTTAATGAAATTCTAGGAATACCTGGTAACAAGTGGTGAAATTGGTATATAAATCATCTAAATTCAACGCATTGGCTTAACAGATTATTTTTTAATCCTTCTTTAATCCTGATAATGTGTAATGTGGTGACCATGCAAGCATCTCAGAGATCATAAGCACAACGAAATTAATTTTATTGTAACAGCTGAACGGATTCAAAAAGAACACCAGATCATAGGATTAAAGTAAACAATTCTACATTGTGTGCTTTACTATGATGTACTTTTTTTAGTGATGAACTGTATATTCAATAAAAATGATAAAACTCACGAAATATAGCATTCATGATGATGCATTATAAATGAATTCATGGATGAAGTCCATCGTAGCTGATAGAAACTCAGAATAAAGCATTGATCACTGAGTTTTCAACTACAAACATGACTATTTACTATAGCTCATTTTAACATCTCAGATAGCGCAATCATTAATAATAGTAAGTGCAGATAAAGTATAAATGCTATATTAAGTTGCCTGTTTTGTCACATCTTATGGGCATTTGAATTCTGCTTTAAATTGAAAAGTAAAGGATCAGTGAGTGTACATGAATACGATACACAAAATGTTAGACATATTTGATTACATTTTACTACAAAAATTATCACGTTTGAAAAACTAGGTCAAATAGTTTTAAATGGAATTTTTGACAATATTAAATGCAAAATTGCATTGTTTTGTCAAGCTTTGTTCATTGCTTTGTGCTTAGAAAATTCATACGAATAAAAATTTCTCTAATTTTTGATAAAATAACTTTGTAGCATACTTCAGATATGTTAAATTACAGATATTATGCAAATTTATATTGAACCAAGGAAACCTAATAGTGTTGTTGAAAATGTGAAAAAATATCTTAAATATTTCAAAAGCATTACAAATATTAAATCATTATCAAATTACAAAATTTCCATAAAATTGCCAATATGCTGAAATTTGTTTATTTAATCTCGAAAATGATTTTTTTGCTATCATATTTGTCCCTATAAGGTGAAACTCATTTAATTATTATTAAGTTTTTGAGCATGCTCTAATGATGGTCTTTTTTACTAATAAATGTTTGAAATACTAATAAATTTTTGAAGTTATTTATATATGTTTCATATAAACTTATTACTCAATATGATTTTAAAAGTACTTTGTTAAGTTAACTAAATATATTTGTATGTAAACTGTTGTTTTGATGGAAATGCTGTGACTTATTTCAGTAGACAATTATATAGTTAAGTCATAGAATTCGCATCTTTTCCTCTTAATCTTATAATATCTGATTCAAGTAGTTCTGGAAATTTTGAAATTAAGTGTTTACGTAAAATTATAATATAAAACTATTAAAAAGGTATATAGACAAATTGAAAAAAGCCTCCATCGCCAATTTATGATTTTTAATTCATAAATCAGCTTTCACGTTATAGAATATAATCTTAAAACTAAAAAGAATTTTTGTGTAAAAATGTTTACATCATAATAATAATATTTAATGCGGAAGAAATGGATATCGAATTTCCAAAGTCGAAACTGAAACAATATATGTTTATTGATAATAAGTGTCAACATCTAATACAATACAATGTGTCAAAAGCTATATCCCCCAAGGCACAATTATTTGAAAATGAAATCACCCCACGACACAGGACTGAAAAGAAAATTGAATATTAAAAGTTATTCTGGAATTTTTCTTCTCTTCTATGTGCATAAAGCCATAAGTCAAAGCTAAGAATAGCAGGTCTCATAAAACTGCCATACAGTATTGTCGTAAATGTTACTATTAAATGCCGTGAATTTCAACCTAAAGACGTGACCGGCAAATGTTTTCTTTTATGAATATATTAACGCTCCTAAGCGAATCATGGGGAATGATATACAGGAGAAAATATACTTTAAGCGTGAGGAAATATTTTGCGTTCCACGGAAACTGTGACGGAAGTTAGAGATTTCTTCCACTCATTTTTTTGTTACACCGGTCAGACACTTAAGATTTTCTTACTATCGTGTCACGTGACTCATTTTGAAGATATAACCATACCCACTCTCTTACAAGTCTTGTGGAATAGCACACAAGGTGATGATTTTTAATTCGCATCTAATAAACTTGCTGGAAAATAATATTGATTATATCAATGTTTTTAAGCAAAATAAATAAATTGAAAATAAACTGTGTGTTTTTCTTACATTATAAAATGAAAATAAAGCTGTGACTAATGATAGTTATAAAAATCTACGTATTAAAAACTTTAATTGTATGTAATGTAAAATAATATTAACTTAAAAGCAAAATTTTAGAAATACGCAAATTATTCCAAGTAGTTAGAAAGCACACCACACATTTTCAGTAATAGCAAAGAAAAGTAAAATATCAAGAATTATATTATAGAATGTTGATATTATTTAAAAACTAAATATGAGAAAAGTTCTTGAAATGCAGTGCTTGATTGATAATCGTGACAACAATTTCTAAAAGAACAATTATAATGTCAATATAAATGTTTTCCTACGTACAGAATGCAATGTTAATCATTTAGCATTAAAATTGCAGAATAAACATAAATAATAGGTGTTATATATGAATACAATGTTGTAAAATAATGACAAAATATCATCAACTGTTGTTCTTAAGCAATATATTTAAACCGAAATTGTCCTTCAATCAGTAACCCTATAACATTATATTTATCTTTTTTTTTCATTTCTAGAGAAATTTATTTCAATTTGTATGCAATGTGATATTATTTAATAATATTTTAACTTAGTGTTTTCCTATAATTCTAATGTGCTTTAACACCCCGAATGTTTGAATATGGATTTTTATAAAGAGAGGTTTTATAAAGTTTAACTTTTATAGGTAACTAAAAAATTTTAAAATTTTAAATTAAAATCACACATTGTGTACATAATATTCATCAAAAGAGTCCATTCCTTTAAACTTTTTAATATACAAACAGAATCACCTATACTAATTTATATGCACAATCACAACTCAAAATTTATTTGATTATTTTTACTTCACCAAAAATTATTAATTTGAAAACATTTGAAGCTGAAAACAAAAGGTTAAAAAGTGTTTTTAAATTAGAACATTTAAATACATTTGAAATTAGAACACATGAAATACAATATTTGAAATGTAAAATAAAATAAGAAATTATTAACCCCGGATATGCAATATCTAGCAATTTTTAACGTACATTTAAATGCGTTATTATTTAAATAGACCATTATTTAAAGGATAATCTTAACTCAAAATAAGATATTGAATCTAATGGAGAAAAGACACCAAATTATTAATGCTATTTACATTTTTTGGTATGAAAGAATTGATGTTAAATTATTAAGAGTACCATACTACTCAAGGGAAATTTTTTTCATAGAAAGGGTCAATTGCATTCATAATCGGTCTTAGGTACGAACACTGAATTCATATTTAATGATCTGAGACAAAAAAAATTGTTTAATAATAACTGATATATTTAAGTAGAGAGTTTACACACAAAACATTAGTTCACAGTAAGCTTAGTGCTGATAATTCTTAGAGAAAAGCTTATACCTTGGGAAATAGCCTTCCATTTATGAGCAAAAATTAATTGGAGTATATTATTATTTATCATAGCTATAGAATTATACTTTAAATATTCACTGCTGAAAGATAAAATATCAATATCTATGCAACAATGAATTAAGTAATATGTGCTGTGATAACAGCATGGCATATTAACTATTAAAATTCTAAGATATTTGATATAAAATATTAATGCATTTATAGATCAGTATACCTGATATGTATGATATTACTTTAGTATTTTAAGGAATTCTTTCAATGCCCCATAAAATATTATTCTAAAGACAATAAATTTCTCCTAGACCAAATGCTGATGTAAGAATCAATTTCTATTCTTTGTACAAAAAGTACCTGAAGATTTTAGTTAAAATTGTGCAATTTATATACTATAAAAATATGTTTTTTATTTTACATTTAATTTGTAAACAATGAGCAAAACTCTATAAATACCATTGTCCTTCTGAATTTTCAAGTGATGAATATTTCTTTTGATCTAAAATTTTAATTTGGTGCTTAAATATTCGCCACAAAAAACACAGAAATGTTTCCTAAATTCTTATAAGAAATTTTCTTGATTTTGCAATGCTTAATGATGAATTACGTATGAATAAAACTTTTAATCGGAATTAGATAAAGAAGATAGATATATTAAGAGCCAGTATAAGAGAAAGAAAATTAAAAATAATGTTGAAGTTTATTTGCATTGTCACTCTGCAGAATCATTCAAATGCGATTTCTTTACAAGGGAACCATCTGTATGATTTTAGTTATGATCTTAACTGTATGATTTTCTTATTAATTTATATTTTAAACATTTAATCGATAAAAAGTGTGAAAGCTATGTTTTTTACAGAATTTTTGTGCTATTCTATCAGCTTTTATATTTTACGCACATTATTCAAAGCAGTATTTTATGAGATACAATTTTAAATGAATAAAATATTAATTTAACAACTTCCTAAATAATTTATTGACTTCCCAAATAAATTATATACCCTGTAATAATAAGTAGTTAGATACCTGTGATAAAAAGGACAAACCAATTTCATTCATATTCAATAACTGCTAGGGAATCTACGTGAGACAATCAAAACTTTAACCATAAAGAACATGCTTTCCACAAGCGTTTGGATCACGAACAGTTGTGCATTCTTTCACTCGGTTTGCAAAAGATGTAAGTTCTTTCACCGATTTTTAGTGGTTTCTGCACTCCTTATTTCTGTGTTCTAAATCATTTCAGAAGTATTCTATAGGATTCAAGTCTAGACTCTGGCCATACCAATCCAATCGGTCCATCCCGTTGTCAGCATATCAATTCATGGGAGACGTAACAACATGACAAGTAGTATTGTCATCCTGGAAGTAACAGCAATCCAACCCGTAAAATTGCGGCAGTGTAAGAAGCACATTGTTGTCTAAAATAGGGGAGTAAAAGTTGGTGATACCATGAATTGGGATCAAGTGTTCTAGTCTATTCCATGCGAAATATCCCCAGATCATAATTCCCCCTCCACCAAATTTTAGGCACTATGAATTTTAGCAAAAAATCATTCACCAGGTGTACACTAATTACACTCTACCATCCTATTGAGCTTATAGAGCTTAAATCTGCCTTCCTCATTCCAGAGAACTTGTTTACATTTATCTACGATCTGATTTTGATGTGCCTCGCACCACCTCAACGAAGCTTAGGTTGGATTTTGTAATCAAAATCTTCTGGCTGGTAACACAACCTTGGAAATCAAGCAAATGATACTTATTAAAACAACAATTCCGGATGCTTGTTGGAGCTCTTAGAAAAATAAGGAAATTGGTTTGGTGAGTTTTTTTTCCAAATTTATTTGGGCAGCTCTCGTTGGTATATATTTCTTACTTTTGTGGATTGTCCATGTCAAAACTCTTTGCACTAGTTAATACTCATCTTTCACTTCTTAATTGCAAAACGCCACTGCCAAATTTGGAATATTCATCTCATTAGATACGTCTTTCAATTATCGGACATTTCTATGATATCCGACAGTTAGCCCATTTTCGAAGTCAGACATCTCTGAATTTCATGACATTTTGCTCTGTTTTGTAGCTCAGGGTCGCAGATACTATCATTTAACTGTGTTTAAATACTAATTGATAGATGGTACATATATACTTTTAGTTATACGATATTGTAATATCTAAAATAAAACACACTTTGTGTTACGGCTGACCTAAGAACTTATCTTTGCCTTAATTCCTAACATTAAAATGTCATGTTTATCACATCATTGCAATCATATTCCTATGAATTGGATAAGTAGAGAGGCATAAATGTATGATACTTAGGAGCACAGTCTATTCCTATTCATCTTTCTACATATAATAATGCCAGATATTACCTTAACAATTTCCTCTGCAACCACAGGTATTGCATGTTTGAAACTCGGTTTTGAATTCCACATGACTACCGCAAATGTGTATAGATATTTTATGGAAGTCGAAACACTTATGTGACCAGACACAGGTCTTTGGACTAATGCTCGGTTGAATTGGATTTGCTACCATGAAATAATGAAATCCGAAGAATGTGTGAGTAAAACAGCTTCTGTAATTTATTGTCTTAATTCAATATATCCAACATCATGCAAAATACATGATTCATCAATTGTTTGTCGTGAAATAAAATCTTATTATAACGATTTAACTATCAACAGTCTCCACTTGTATGCCACTTACACAATCTCGACAATTTAGATTTCCTATATAATTGCCTTTTTATGAATACTTTTCAACACGAAACTATCTTGGACTGTTATGTAACATATTTCCATGCTTTCATTTACCTCAGCAATGAGTTGCAGCGTCTACAATTCAGATTGGCTTACAAAAATCAATTTTTCCCAACATGTATAACTCTTTAAATTCAGTGTATTTGCATCGCATTTGAGCTGTAAGTTAAGATAATGATATCTTAGCACGCAAGCTGAGTTTACGCATTTGGCAAGAGTTTGAGATACGTTTTAAGACCCAGTATTCAATTAAAGCCATTGTAATTTGAATATGGTTTTATGCATGATAGTTTTTAAATTTGTTAACTTAAAATAATAATTTCTTATCTTAAAACTTAATAAGAAATTATTTATCCTAAAATTGTCACAGTAGTCAAATATTAATTTATGATGAATATATATATAGACTATTTTAAAAAGATTAATTTTAAATAGAAAATAATCTAACTGGCATTAAAAGTCTTAGTTAATATAATTAAGACTTACCCATTCATCCAACTAGATATTTACACAATACAAACACATTTTCATAATCCTAATCTTTGAGCAACAAATTTAAAATAGTTTTATAAATGTGGATAAAATAATTGTATGAAATGCATGTATCTAAATTAGATTACTCTAGTTTTAATACTTTTTTTTATCTTAATTCAAATTTTCTTTTCTATTGATATATTTTATTATTCATGTGCATGTAACATTTATATTCTCTTCTGATTAATATGTTATTTGATTATCTATAATTCATGCATTTCAATTTAAAAATATTTTATTTATCTAAATTATTTTTCTGCAAAAGAAATTTTTGTTATCAAAACTGACTTTTATATCATCTGAATATTGGAGGACATCCAAAAATCAGTAGCAATAGATCTAAATCAGAAATGCCACACCTACTTTTTCTAGAAAGGTCAACATTTTACTGCTTATTTAAAATTTTACTGGTCAACATTTTATCACATACTTTTTCGTTCTTACGTGTTGTGTTAGTAAAATTTTTCTTAACTTTAAAGTTTTTTTAAACATATTTTAAATATGGTATTCAAACATGATGTGCTAAGTATAGAAAAAAACCATGCCTTATTGTTATTAAATTTCTGCTACTTTTCTTATTATAGATTATATGAAAATGTCAATTTCATTATAATGTGTGCACACTTATTTTTTGTTTAAATAAACATGAAATGTTAACTTTCTAGTTTCAAATGCGCAAATATTTACTTATGCATTAAATATATGTGATATAAATTTGAATTTATAAGTAATTCAAAAAAAAATGTTTCTTAGAAAGTAACTTTTATTTCTGATTGAAAAATTTATTTCTATGATACTGAAATATTTTACAATACAATATTCATATGTGTTAGCATTATTGTCTCACAAGTACACTTGACAATACCGTGATTCAATTAAAATGATGCAGTATTAATTGAGCGTAAAATCATAAATGTGTCCAAACAGTGTCTTAGCTTCACAAGCTGAAGGAAGATTCCTCATGTGCTCTTTCTTTTAGCAAAATTAATTACATAAATAAGTTATTTAAATGTTTAACGTAGGATTTAGAAAAAACATTTTGCAAGTACACTTTTATTCTATTGATGATATTTTGTGTATTTTTCCAATTCTTTTAATACATATTTAGGCGTTACTTTAAAGTAACTTTGTATATAGCAGAAGCGATCACAAACACACAAATGCCTAAAAATTTGTTGAATAGAAGATATTGGAAGGTTTCCATGTATAACACTTCTTTTTATTACTTAATTATAAATTTAATAATATAAATCTAGTCTGAATTTATTGCAGGTCTTTGTTTGAACAGTAGTTTAAAAGTTATGAATTGAAAGAAACATTTTATTTAAATAATTACAGAATTAAATAACAGAATACACTATAAATTGAATGTCGCTACACAAGAAAATAATGCCTTTGTTTCCTTGTGCCAGATAGGCTAGCAGTATAAAGTGCGCTGTTCCACTTTTCCAACTAAACCGTAATTTCGCGTGGAGTTAGGTTCCTCAGTATACACATGCCATAGGTACTTGTTTATAGGCTAGGCAACCATTTACAACCCATTCATACTAGTAAAGGATAAAGATAAGAGTGAGAGAAAGTACATACATGCTTGAATCCTATTCGCAGTGAGATATGATGACCACTAGACAGGGAAGGTAGCACACAAGAAAATGATGCAAATTGCATTAAAGCATTTTCAGACACAGATATGGTGGAAAAATCAATTTCATAAATTTTCAAGATATTTGACAAAATAGATTTTAAGTGATTATTAACCAAAATAGTCATCTTTGTATCATTAACACTATTTCACTTCGGTATGGAATACAGTAGTTTCGATGACATGATCCAAGGGAGATTCGCATATATACAATGCAGTAAATAACTGACCATTTTGTCTGATGATTAGTAGCACACCATTTGGTCTGCTCAGTTTTTTTTCAAGAAATAAAAGCTCATGCTGGCTTGGATAAGATTGAAGAGATTTTGTATTAGCATATTATTAACATATGCATATTATAAATATGGTATTAGCATGTTATAAATGTGGTCTCAATGATGGTTTAAAGACACTGACTCTAGAAATGCTACAAGTGGTATTCAATGCATCACTAATTGAAACAAGACGAGTGTATTTAAATGCAACATATATCATTACTCCTAATGTAGGGCTGGTATGACGGAGTCAAACGTTACTATCATTAAACATTCTCTTCAATGCTATCAAACATTGATACGGCCAACATAATGCTGTATACAGATTCCTGAAATCTGACATGACGTTAAAACTACGATAAAATGAATTTAGAAACAGTAATACTAACGAATTTTTCTGTAATGAAATCTCAAGGGTAACCAAAGTCAAAATCATCATTCCGACAGTCCATGCTGCAGCAAGTATCTTTGAATTTTGTACGCAGGCAATAATTTTCTTATAAACTACGCTATTATTAACTATATAATTATGACAATGTTTAATTATACTTAAGAGCATGCATATAACACATCTATTTTCTTGGATATCAATGAAGGATGATAGCTGATTATACTCGGCGTATCATATAATTATCAGGAATTAATCGATTCTATATTTTGCTGATAACCATGAGATCTCACTCATTGTGATTAGTAATATTGTTGTACTATAAATTATTATTATTATTAGTAATATTGTTTATAAAATATTAGTAATATTGTTGTACTATAAATTACGTCAAAATTAATCTCTAAAAGTTCAACAAGCTCGGATAAAGACATTTTTCTTTCTTACACGAGTTTTTATAACTTACGTAAACATAGGTACTTACACTTACAATTTCTTCATAGTAACAATTTGTATTTTTTTATTCACATCTTATGTGTTTCTAATCCCATATCCTTCATAAATACTTTGTAAAGCAATATCACAGTATATCTACATATAATAAGAAATATCACAGTATAATCTATTTGTTAAGCAAATTTTAGATGCATGGTGTGCCGTTATCTTGTTAGATGAATTTCAGCGTCCAATAATGTATTAAACATTTAAAAAAGAGTCTATTTAACAAAGGATGATAGAAACTAAATTATTTCACATTAGCGAATTCGATGTTATCAAAACACTTGAATACAAATTATAAGCTTGGTCATTAGAATTTAAAAGGATAATTATTATATCAAGTATATATTGCTCTTTAAATAAAACTATTTAAACTGAATTTAATAAGTGTTTCTTGATGCACGTGAAATTTACTTTCCCCTTAGCAACAAGTATAACATATAAATGCTATATAATCATCCACTATGACGATATAATTGACAATAAATATAAGTTTTTTTTCAGAGTCTCAATACACACACAGATACACATTAGCTACAATTTATAAGAAAATATTTTCAAAAATAAAAAAATAAGGTTCAAAAAGGCTGAGAAGCTTTTTCTATTATTCTCAGTTATTTAAAATTCTATCATTAAACGCAATATTTCATGATTGCATATTGCAAAAAATTGTTTAGTGATAAGTGAAAAATTGTTAGTTTGAGATAGTGATCATAACTTAAATGTCTTATAAGGAACCCTAAAATAATATTTAAATAATGAGCTATTACAATCACGAAAACGAAATGTAGCATGGAATGAGATCTGAAAATTGAAAAAACATAGATAATATTCCATGACAATTTTATCTGCTTTAACAAAATAAATTTTCAGTAATAATAATAGAAACTTTTATGAGTAAAGGTTCCTATACTCCCTTTCCAGAACAAGCAGAAAAAAATTTGTTTCACTTATTTTAAAAATTTAACAATGATTGTTTGCAACTACTTTACTTGCTTGTGATCCCAACTTTTAATGTAGTAAAAGTTCTGCAGTATTTTTGACAGTATAATTTGTTAAAATGATATGTCAATAATATTATGAATAGGAAGGAAAATGATTATGATTGGTAGGAAAATATTATTATGTATGTTAGGAAAATGATGTCATATATTATTATGAATTGTGGAACGTATACACTTTCTGTAAGAGGTTGCGCTATGATTGCTTGTATTCTGCTACTGTTACAACTTTTCGAAAAAAAATTGAATGTTTGCTTTCAATTTCTTTGCTCGAAATTTTTTACTGTAAACATTTGATGTGAATATCTTTTTGACACCAAATACTTTCCCCATTTTTCCTTAAACTATTTACTCATTTTTCAACTTTTTTGAAGAATGTCTGGAGAAAAATTGGTAGTAGGGAGATTAAATAATCTATCATAATAGGCTATTTGCAATAGACCTCCTAATATTAATGACGACGTTCTTGATAACATACTTTGTTTATATGTTAACAAATATTAATGTAATCACAATTTTCAAATTTCATTTTGAAATAATATGCCACTGTTATAACAATATAAAATGGTATGTTCATTTAAATAAATAAAACAAAGATGTAACTTGTTTCATCAAAATTTATATTTAGTGTTGAAAAAATGTTTTTTATGTAAATTTTATCATAATTATGTAATTAACATTTAAATTATTATCGCTGAAAACATAAAAAGCTAAAAATATTCAAATAAAATTCATTTTGAGAGCATATTAAACATTCTGACTTAATTACACGGATTGTTAATAATTTTAAAAGCTCACTTTGAGAACTAATTGCTATTTAATTTTGTATTATGTACACGGGCATTGAACGTAAATATTTAATTTAATTCATCGTATAACATTTTCGTTATTTGAAGATGACAATTTGAAAATCATTTGATAACAAAAAATATGACGTTGCTTCAATGAATTCATTAAACTGATTTACAATTTATTTACCCTACTTTCTTCAGAAGAATAATTAGAAAAAAAATTGAGACAAATATTAATCTGTAGTTACGTTGTATTTGTATTTAAATATAAATGTATGAAATTTTCAAAAGGAGTAATTTTAGTTAAAATTTAATACATAAAATATAAGTATAAGCTTTCTCATCAGAAAAACACTGCTGTTTTAGAAAAAAAATGTTTTCCGAATTTATGAGTCAAATTGAAAAGATCTTATGTTAAAGTAAGCAAAGCCCTGATAGATTCCACCGTAATGTTAATCTACTTCAAATTTAAGAAGCGGAAATTAATTGTCTTTGCGCCCAAAGACGTCAGATAATTAATTATTTTTTGAAATAATCGGATCAGTCATTTTTCATTTTGCTTAATTAAACCCTTGTATTGTATCTGTTTCCTTTAACAATGTTAAATAAGATTATGGATGGCAGAAAACATCTTATAATTGTGCTAATGTATTATTTACATTTTTCCCATGGATTTATTTGCACTGAGATACAAATAGTTTTTATTAATAATATATTATTAGAAGTATGTTTCTTTTTTAAACAGAAGACTAATTATTTTTAGAGTATTTATTTATGCCTAGAAGTAGTTCTCCTGATTTAGTTTAACTTATAATATTAGCGATATTTCTATTAAACACATTTAAATAGAATCATTTATAACACTTTCTTTTCTATAAAAAATGAATTCAGTGAGTTGAGCATAAAATTTAAGAAAATGGTTTTATCCTGATTAATGGTATCTCATTAGAGAATATAAAAATATAGAAAGTATTATCGGTTAAATATTTGATGCGTTTTGCGGGAAAATATTTTTTCAAAGTTTAGGAAAAAAATGTATTTACATCACATATTCAATAAGGAAAACCAGCTGTTCGTGCTGTTGGAAGGATTATTCTTGAATTTATTAAATCTTGTAAGAATTTTGCTGATAAATTAAAGTTTTGTTGCAAATACTTAAAATGTTTTATGCAATTTAATTAAAAGATGGAAATAAATCTTAATTTAACATAAACTGCAGTTTCAGATAAAGAAACATAATATATTATTTAAAAAAATGACATGAAAGTAATCTTAAGTGCATCTTTCATATTAATCAGAAAATAAGAATTGTTAAATGCTATTGAATTACGAGAAAGAAGTATTTCAATATTTTAGTCTTATATGAAGCTATATTAAATACCTGTATTTTCTAAGTACTATATATAAATACAGGTTGTCAATTACAGTTCTAATAATTTGTTTTTAAATTTATCATTCCAGAAATCAGAAGATAAACTTTGATTTACTAGATTGTTATAAAAGAAACTAGTCTTTCATGAAAACAGTTTACTTCTTCATTTGTGATTGGTTAGAAATTTATATAAACCTCTATAAAATAATATTTTTCTAAATATTAATTGAAAAATGTTTTCATTCAGAAGCATTTTTAATTATTTTGATGACATTTATTATTATAAATATGAAATTGCAATGTATGCATAAAATATCTGAAGTTCACAGAATAAGCATTTTGCTTATTAAATTGAAAAACCTGAAAAATATTCATTTGTTAGGCAGTATTACAGATTTTTTTAGATTAATATCAAGAATTTGTGTCCAAAATGAAGTTATTTTTTTACAGTAGTATATGTCATTTTCCCTGCTTTTTATGATTCCCCTATATTAATTTCAATTGTATTTTTGTAACCAATTTACAAACAATCGGACTTCATTTCTTGGTCTATAATGTACTAGTCTAAAGTATGGTGAAATACTTTGAAAAAATGTGCGTAACTGTGTAAAAATCTCATAGTGGCAAAAATATGTAAGAAAAGGAGCAACAACAAAAAAATACTAATTCATTAATAAACTTAATCATACATAAAAATATCTCAAAATGCAACGTAGGATTTCATTGAATCTATCAACCGAATTTCAAATCAATCCTTGTAAATTGTAGTTCATTTCGAGTCCGTTCTTTAAGGATAGGTGCATGCCAATATAGCCTTGTTCATTATGTGCCCGATAAAGAATGAATATGAGCGATAAAGAAAGACAAACACAGAAAGAGAGAAATGAGCATACATACCCGAACCAGAATTCGAATCCGGGACATGTGCTTCGAAGTTAGGGATATTAAAATTCGGCTATCGGTTGACAGCTGAGAACAATGTGTGAAGTGTAAAATATAGTAAAAAGTAATTATGTGAATCAAGTAAAATTCTCCTATTTAGATCATCATATGCATGAACAGATTATTATTCAAACCAAACATTTATTAAACAGACGCACATTTAGGAATTCATTTATTTATATAAAGTAATTCTTATTTCAAATTTCAATTTTATATTTGATTTATATTTGAATGGAGATAAATCAATTCTTTCAATGTCCTAAAAGTATTAAAATTGACTATGATAATAAAAATGTTCAGTTCAAACACAGATTCACCTATAAAATGTAATTTTTTTAGCAAATGAATCATAACATTGTCGAGTTCTCTCTTTCTCCTTGTAGCTTTTTTCAAGTTACAGACACTTCAATAAATTACATGATATTAGGTTTTCAATAAAAATTTTGATAGTCTTTCCTGGGTCGTTAATTTGTTTCTTTTCTCCACGCACAAATGTGTAGGTGCGTAATTGTTTTCCTTAAATCAATAGAAGCTGGAGACAAGGATTTTTATAACCTTTAAAACTCATTTCCTTCCCCCAATCTTTGTCAGAAAAACATCCATATTTAAATGAAGTCACTTGTTACCACTTTTTTCAATCATCTAATAAATTCAGAATTACGTTTGAAACACGAGGACTTGAACACGCCCTCTGAAACACTGTATAGGTAAATAAAAATGATAGTTTTTTTTTTTTTTTTAAGTGAAGAATGCAGTTTTATTTTGAATGTTATTCGGAAATATTTTAATGGGAAGGATGACATTCTACATAGGAAAAGTATTTCTTTTAATTAAATGTTTTAATCACAATTGGGACGTTTCATGTTAAATTGAACATAAAATTGTTCTAAAATAAATAATTATCCTGCTATTTTTATGACAGATTTAATATATCTTAACAAGGTCAAATAAGTATTTACATGAGCCGTGCATTTAAAAAAATACTTATGAGTTTCTCTTGCACAAGGTGTAAAATTCATAAACTGGAAATAAAATATCCATTTCTTTAATATTTTAATGCTTAAGACACAAATTATAAAGCAAAAAGTATAAAACAGAATTGCATATTGTAAAATTTTCTACTCATTTTTGTTTGAAATGATGATAAAATCCCATTCATTTAAGGTGTTGCAAGCTAAAGAAATATATTTAAAAACTTCATAAATTAAGGGAAATTAAATTGAAAAATCACATAAAATTTAACTTAATTTTAAATGTTACTTCTCTTGCAGAAGTCTCTTGCATAAAAGTAGCACAAGAAAATAATAATCTCTTAATAATTACATGTGATTTATTGTTACTATTATCAGAGCTATTAAATAACACATTTCAAAATAAAAACATCGACACAATTTTTTTCGGTAAATAAGTTCTATTTACATTTATATTTATTAATTAATTTAAATGCTCTATAGTAAAATACAAGTCTTATTCATAAAATACGCCATAACGTTTACATTTAAAGTTATTATGAATTAAAATTACTTTTAAGATGCTTATTATTTGAAATACAAATGCACAGAAAAGGTGTTCATTTTTTTCTTTTTAATTATTTTTCATATATGGATCAGTTTTATTTGATATTGAACTGGTTTAGTAAGTGATATATTTTTAGAAAAAAATCAACTATACGAAAAGTTTAATATATATTGCATGCTATATACTTTATAAAAGGGAATTTTTTGGAATGAAATTTTATTAAAAAAAGTTTTGAAAGATTTATGTGCTCACAAAGTCACGCATGATGAAGCACTGGACTTTAATCTTTCTAAACTATTAACGTAATAGATTAAAGTAACAAGAAACATTTTATTGATGGGAATGACACAAAGATATTATTTATCTAATATTGTACATAATATAGAATAAAACTAATATATAAAAATATAAACTTTCAATAGCTAAATCCAAAATTGTGAGTACATCTATTTTGTTGGAAAAAGAAAATAGAATTCTTCAATATTTTATCCTCATTCTTGGAGATATATTACAACTGTGATACCTGAACCATATATAACAGGTTAAATTATATATATTTATATGTATATACTTTTCAATATAAAAATTGCTACAGTAAATTGCCTTACCAAATGCATTAAATTTTTAAAGATAGATAGAATAGGTAGTAAAACACAAAGGAGTATATTTTCAGTACATTCGTGTAAAGTAGGGAATAAAAATGATGCCTACAGTGCATTTGAATGAAAAAAAAAACCACAGTAGGCTTCTTATGTAAAATTTTGTAAGTTTTTTCGTATGCTAAAGTGATTGTAGTGTTCTGTGTAATAAGCTGAAATAATAATTAGCTGTTTTATTACTTTGATAAAGGTTAAATTGCAGTCTAATTTTAAAATTTTTTTAACTTTCACATACTTAAAGAACTTTGTTTACAATGTTAGTATAGTGTTATTACTAAAATTAACATCATTTTGTTATTTGTTTTTCTATTGTAGGAATTTCATTATCCAGTAGTGAGTATTTGTGTATAAAATGTAATAATATCAATATATTACATTCGAGATAAAATAGATTAGAAATTTGTAATTTAGTCTGATATATGTGCTTACCTATGTATGATGATAATAATTTAAATTTACAAACTGAATAGTTTGAATTTTTATTTATTAATTCTTTGACATTATTTACATTTTAAAATTTTACAAAATATTTACACATATTTGGATGAATGTAAGAATTATTTTTAATTCAAATTATACCATCTCTATATTAATGAGATATTTTTCAATTATTATCAAGTGTTTTTGCATGTTTCAAATGTGTTTGCATGTTTTCAAAAAAAAATAAATAAAACAATTGTATACCATTTTCATTTTTTTCTTTTTGTATTTCTTATTTTACTTTTTTGTTTTATGCTAAATTTATAAGAGAATGAAATATACTGTTCTTCTAAATAATGCTTTCTCTTAAGTAGTTTACATAAAAACATATCTTTAGTTTGTTTCTTTCTGAAAATTGTTTGATGGGTTTAATGTCTAGAAGTTTTTGCCTACATTACCTTAGTTAAAAATAAAATTTATGTCGATTGTTATTTTCTTTACATTTAAACTCAATTATGGTAGAAATCCTTTTATAATACTAATGTATGAATATAGATGTCTAAATATAATTTGTGTGTAAAATTGAAATAAACAAGCATTATTATTTTATTTATATTATTTAATCTGTTAAAATATACAGAACATTTTATGCATTACATAGAAAATTTATAGCTCAACTTCAAAAATTTATTCAAGTTTTTTTTTTCTTTTCTTAATAGCTTTTCTAAGCAATCAATGACATTTTATAATTAGTTTAATATAATAATAATGATAACGATAAAAACACCCTTTTGGTTTTTTGTCATTAATTTCTCAAACAGGAAAAATCAAGTGAAATTTCTTAATTTTAAAGACATTTTATTTCAGTGGTTTATTTTGTAAATCATTCTTGCAACATTTATGAACTTATGAAAAATTATTTTAACTTAGAAATTTTTAACAGTCTATTTTTTAAAAAACAATACAATATTTTCATGAAAAGTTCCTTTTAATAAGCAATTAACAGCGTGACAATAATCCAAGAATGTCACTTGTAAAGGAAAATATAGAATACATGCAAATATACATAAAAAGCTTTAATTAATGATAGCCCAAGGAATGAAATGCGAAATTAATATTTCCCTATAGTACCAAAAATTTCAGACCCTATCACTTCCAGATATGTTCCTTAAAATATGAAACAATTTCACAAAAAATATTTTTAATGATGAATCATGATTTCAAATTGAAGAGTTGAAGCACAAAGAAAGTGTATGAAAAATTGAATATGATTAACAGAAAAACAACGAAAAAAATGTATTTGCGAAGACATCATAATATATGTGTTTTACTTAAAAATCTCAACGCATTTGTTGACGCATTTCATTTTGCATATATATATATATATATATATATATATATATATATATATATATATATATATATATATATATATATATATATATATATATATATATATATATATATATATATATATATATATATATATATATATATATATATATATACATAAATATGTACACAATTGTTTTAAGGTTTTCATTAAAAATCTATCAAGCATATTTATAGTTACAATCCCAGATACGGATAAAAAAAATAGCTATTTTCTAATTCATTTACCAAAAGTAATTTTTAAAAGTGTAAATTGTGAACCATTAATAGACATTAACAGACATATATCATATTAAATTTTCAAGACCCGTTTTCAATTTAGCATTTTAAATGCTTAAATTTTATTGCAAAGTACAATGCATATATTGTGTGTATATCTATGTATATTTTATGTGAATTACAATATAATTACAGATTCAAATGCTTATTTAAATGGGGGCATTGCGTTAGACTGTATTCCATTATCTAGCATACATTTTTTATAAATTTAATATATCATATCTGTTCATTATTGAAGTCATTTTAAACTTGAATATCTTAAATATAATAAATTTAGTTAGTAGTTTTCCTTCCTTTGCTGTATTGTACAACATATTTTAATTCTGAAATATTTCTGATTCTTTTCATAATATTTTAAATCCCTTATTTTATCTCATAGAAAAACATTTTTATAAAATGTGTTTCAAATAGTTTTAAATGTATAAAAATCTCTTTGTATTATAAATATATGTATAAGTTTCTATTTTCTTTCTACTGTGAATTTTGATTAATCAAATATTTCACTGTAACAAAAACTCTTCTAAAATAACCAATTATTTTTACTGTTTTATAATAATGTGTAAAAAATATATTAAGTTCTCTATTTTAAAGTGCATGAAATGTATTAGTATATATATAACGAATTACTAAATTAAAAATATATAAAATTTCTTCAAATTAAATATTTCTAAATTAAATAAATATATTTAAATGTATAATATCGTTTAAAATATATATTTATTTGTATTTGTTTTAATGTTAATTTAAATGCCATATCATTGCTCGTGTAGGTATCTTCGTAATTGGAAAAATCAAATCATTTCCTCGCAATTTTGACCAGGAATATTCCTAACACAAAACTACTACCAAAGATAACCTTCTTTGAAGTGAAAGTTCTCATGTTTGTTTTTTGCCTTTGATTTGCAATGAGACGTAGGAGTTGCGATGATTATTATTGTTATAAATGTCAATTAATGAACTCTTTATAAATATCAATGAAATAATTATAACTACCATTTTTACTTAATAATACATCAAACGTGCTTAAGGAATGCATGCTTCGAGGAATTAAGATTCATCTATAAAGATAGGCACTACTACTAATTCAAAATATCATTACAGTAAGAAAGATGTATTTTAGTTTATTTTTTTAATCGAAATCACTTTTGAATTATTCTTTAGAATTGTTTATTTCAGCAAGGTATTAAGAATGAAACACATTTAAACTGAAGTCAAAATCTGTTTATTTGAATTAGCTAAGGGATTTCTTTGCAAGGTCAAATAAGGGGAGCATAAAATTTGTTTTCAAAGTGTAAAAAAATGAAAATTTAATTGACTTAGAAAAAGCTCTGCACCATTTACATTACATCAAGTTCTTTCAAAAAAGAGTTTTCATCTGAAGAAGTGGGAAACTTTTCTATGTATATGCTTGGAAAAAGATTATTGCACCAATTAGTTGATTTAAATGAGAAACGAAAGGTAAAAGAAATACTTAATTCTAACCCCATTTTCTCATCGCAATTGAATTTTTAATTCCTACACCGAAAACAATTGGTTTGTGATAAAAAATTAATGGCCTTTTTTTCATTTTTAATTTTATTGTGACTATTCTCCTATACTTTGTGAATAATAGCTGATAGTTATAACGGAATTAGAAAACGTTACGATTTGTAAGTGCGCCATGAGTAGAAAAAAATGGAATCAGTTCATTAACTTACCGCATGTCAAATATATCTTTAGTAAAAACGAGGAATCACATTTTTTTGATTAGCAGTAAATTTGTTCATTAAACTAATTTTTTTTCGGAAAAAGATTCAGAATTAAAAATGCAGTTCTTAATTGAAACTTGTAATTTTCTGTGATGGAATGAACTGAAATAAATATTCTGAAAATAACATGTGTTAATTAATAGGAATAAATGTTAAAAGAAATCATACTGATCAAGAATAATACTTTTAGCTTATGCGTAATATAAACTAAAAATATATTAGTTTATAATACACTATATATAGATATATATAATGGATTTATTCATCTTCTATAAGTAAATTTTTTCAGATTCTGAATTTTAAAAACAATTTATTGTTAGAATTTACAAAAATTACTTAAAATTCAGACGAATGTTTGATATTGCATTAAAATTAATTTTTATTGCATTTAAATATAATATTATCAAATAATCATGAATATATTTATAGTATATAATATTAATAATAGTTTAATATCCTCTAATAGTCCATAAAATCCATAAATGTTTATATAAAAAACAATGATAAAATAGTAGAAGAAAGTGTTATGAGCAAATCTATGAATATATAAGTTAGGAAAAAGATATAGAATATATAAATTAAATATAATTTAAGAAATCAACGTTTTGAAAACATTTTCTATTCACTATTGCTTCAGTAATGATATTAAAGTATTCTCTTATCACTATGAAGGAAAACGACGTGAAAATTCATCAACCAAAAATTAAAAACCAAAACCATCACCGAAATCTTTAATTCTTCCCATTGTCTACAGACTTGAATCATGCTTAAAACAAAAAAAGTTCAGTGGATACCATTGGAATGGCAAGAATTATCATTTCATGGCTGTGAATATACAGATTAAAATAATGAACAAAGAATGATATTATGTCAATTAAACAAGGTCGTTATTGCATTATCACAGTAAATGATTACTGATATATTTTTAATCATCCGTCGAGACATAAATATCAAAACAACTAAGTAGCAAAATAAATGTTAAGACGAGTCTCAACGAAACATTGGCTCTGTAGCTTAAGATTGTCAATCGAAACAGGGTTCATCGTTGTAATTTTGATGCTATTAGACCCATGCAATGTAATCTTTTGACAAATCCCATCATGAGATATAAATGTAATAGATTGTTGAGCATTGAAATTGGATATAAAATGAATGACTTCAAGAGTGGCTATTATATGTAAGCTCCTAAATTTTTCGGAGTGTCTGTCATTCTAGATGTGTTTTGGTATAGAGAGAAAGAGGTGCACTTGAAAAAGTTAATAAAGATTATTTTCTCACATATATATATCCAAAACAATGCCCCAAAAATTCCTTTTGTGTTTTTTCTACTGTTCATGAAAATTAAAATTCCAACAAAATTTCTTTTGCCTTTTTTTCCAGTATTTCCATTTTTTCACTTCTTGTTTTAAATTTCTTCTAAGGTGTGGCTGCATCGCAAAAATTTTCAATTTTTTATTTGCTTACTTACTTTTTAATCAGTGTATATTTATATTTAATTAATTTTATTTAGAAATTATACATTTAAAACAAATGTTATATCTTATATGTATTGTATATTTGAATTTGAATTCTTTGTCCAACACAAGTTAAATGGAAACATAAACACAAATTAAAGATTTACTTTCTTCAAATTCTAGTACTTTATTTTAATTTTATATAAAATTTTCTCAAACATTTCATACAATTAATCTTTATATCATATTAATATATTTCGAAAAAAGTAGTAAGAAAACTAATTTAAAATGTTTGGACTTAAGGAAACTATTTCTCTCTATCTGGGAGTACTTTTTTGATAATTTTTATACTTTATTCATTTTAATGCTAGCGTTAGTTATCTAGCAAAAACAACAAGCGTTCATGATTGAACATTTTATATTCCTTTTTAATTTTAAGCAAATGTAAAGGCTCCGATTATTTATCTGTCTTGCTTTTAGATAAACAACCTGAAAAGAATATTTGACAACGATAAAATAGCAAGAACGTTCAATGAGAATAACTGGGATATTTTTGGTTGTCTAGAAAAGTGATTTCAAGTTATAAATACTTCTTGTGCATAATTCCCAAGAGGTTCGCTTCATTTCTCTCCCAGTTATATCAATTCGAGAACGAAAGCAATACTGTATCCAAAGACGCACTAATATTTGATGGGATATTTGGGAACAATATCCGTACTAAACAATGCATCTTATTTTAAGATCGGAAGAAAAAACGTTACAGGTGAATCCCTTTATGTGTTTTATGTATTATTTTCTGGAACATTCATATTGCTCTTTGTGTTTCAATACTTCCTTATAAATATGAGTCATGAAAATGTTGATCTCCTTGAATAGGAATACCTAACTAATATCTAGATGATTATTTATATGCCCAAACAATTTATATGTGTAATAATTACTAAAGTATTGCCGTAAAATTTACCTAGGCTTTCTATTATGTATGCTCATTTGCAATATATATTTATATGCATATGTATTAAAATAGTAATAATTTTAAGTAAGTAGTTACTTAAATTAATATGAAAACAATAACTTAACATGAAAAAAATTTTAAAACAACTGACCCAGCATTCTATTATTCAATAAAATATACCATGGTATTTTATTATATAAATACATACATATGAATATATTCTAATTAATGAAACTGTGGAATATAATGGCCTAAAAAAGAATGAGCAATGAGCATACCACAACCACATTTTGGAGAAAGTAAAAAACGCTGGTTTTCTTGTTACCAAATTACGTGTTTGAGATTTATTTCTAACTATATTTTTCAAATGAAAATGGAATTTTCTTGTTTGGGTATATTTCAAGTCTTTGTAATTTTCCTAGTAATGAGTGCAATAAGCTGGAGAAGAAACCAAAATCAATTGTCAACATGAGAAAAGAGGTAACAGAAGAAAATTTTGTATTAATAGATTATTAGTTTGTCAAGCAAAAATATTGGGTGGATAACTAATGATTAACAGCTATATGCTAGATAATGACTTTATGTTTGAAAATTTTGGCTATGCGTTTTTATATCAGATATTTAAGGTCCTATGCTACAATGTCAGATATATATATATATATAATATATATATATATATATATATATATATATATATATATATATATATATATATATATATATATATATATATATATATATATATATATATATATATATATATATATATATATATATATATATATATATATATATATATATATATATATATTTGTGTGTGTGCTCGTTTTTGTTTGTTTGCCAAGTTGCTGTGAATTTTCACAAATCTTCTTTTGTTTCTTGAACTCATTTTTATCGACAAGTTTCAAAGAAGCGTGAGGTTATTCACAATCCTTTTCAACAAATCGTTGTTACTCTGCAAGTGATAAACAAAATAATGGGCCTCATTTCTCATCGAAAAGATATGGTTCATAAAGTCACACTTGTAGTCGCTTCATTAATTCTAAAGTTGTTTATTCACCACGATCAAGATATTTCTTATAAACTTCATTCATGTATTCAAATTTGTTTATTTTAAAAATAAGCAAATGCTTCAATTTGCTGTAAAAGCAAACAAATTTTAATGTACAATTTTTGGGATATTTTTTAAATATGATAAATTAATATTATAAAACGCTTTCTTGTTTTTTAAGTTAATTTATCTTTATAAAACTAAATTTTTTTTAATAAATAACCCTTACTCAGCAGAATAACATCGAGCTAAATAGGCTTCTGCACAATAAAAGTTCAATATAATCCAAAATCTTTCCAATGGTGTAAAGTGGAGAGGAGGAGGTCATTTCTGACATTGATCTTTTCACTTGACCCTGATTCAAAATTGTAAATATAGCTATGTTTAGCAGCTATAATCAGCAGAAATAGAAGACCGAAAATGTTTTTATATAGCCTTGGCTAAGCATTAAACTGAAAATTAGTTCTTTGAAATTACTTCATCACTTTTTCCAGAAAATATAATTATATTAATTAAAGAAAAATAAACTTTTCTTAATATCAAATTTAAATGCATAATTCTGAATATCATGTTAGGCATTAGAAACATTTTGGAACTATTAAAATTGCTTAATTCATAAAGGAAAGAAATTATAAATTTTGATGAATAATTTATAAAATATTAATAAGACAATAGAAATGTATCTGGAACCATAGAAAATTATGCAAAATGATTTAAGAAATCAAATAAATAAAATGCTATGTTTGAGTAAACAAAGGATTACATTAAATAATGATCAAGATGGGAAAACCAGCACAACTCTAAAAATTTCTATATTTCAAAACATTTAAACATTTATTTATGTACAATCACTATTCAGCAGTTGTTTTTGAAAGCTTTTGTTCCTTTAGTATATAATGAAAAAGATATTTATTCTTGCAACATATTAAAATCGAAATTGTGTTTTTGAAATTAATTTTTTTTGGTATCAATAGTTTTGATCAAACATTTATTTTTCAATTTTATCATATAGCTGAGGATTTCAATTTGTCTCTAAATATTCATAAGATGCATATATAGGTCTTTTAATATATCAGTTTATTTTCTGGCAAATGTTTTGTCTTTATGTTAATATGTTCTTATTCAGTCTTGTCCCCTTTTTTCCGATACCTTATTTATTTATATTTCAAAATATTGATTTACGTTATCTTGATATAATATTTGTATTAAAATATCAAATTTTAACAAGCATTAGTTTTATTACTAACAAGTAATTTTTTAAACACACAAAGTTTAGAATAATATTTGTCATTAATCATATGATGCTATTGTTTCTGTGATGTGAAAATTTGAAATAAAAATGCAAATTCTGAATTTAATTATGTTAAAATAAATAGAAGTTGATCGTGACAATTTGTGATAAAAAATTATTAAAAGCAGCGCGTCATTTTATATTATTAATAGAGTCATGTGTTTTCAAAAACACATTTCAATATTATACTTGTTTGAACTTCCTTCATGATTGCGTAAACATGAGGAATGTGAAAATTAAACTTCAATATTTATTGAACTAGAATTGAAATGTAATCAAAGAGCTCACGCGAAAGCTTTGCGTGCTTCGCCTTAGCAACAACTGCAAACCTGACGTGCACTTTAAACAGGCTCACGAAAAAGGAATATTCGATTAAAAAAATGGTTTTATGAGCCTGTTCCTGGATACCATCCTGATTAATAGCATTTACTCGTAATTATTTCATTTTTATGGTAATCTCGATGGTTTCATGTGTAAGGAGGCTAAATATAACCCTGCAACCAAATTTTCAGATATTTCAGCGAAACATTTATTTTCGCACTTGTCCGACAGTGGTTGTTTACATATATTGAATGAGTTACTAAATTAATAGTTTCTTCTTTGGTTTAAGTGTGCTCCCGTTAAAAAACATACTTTCATTTCAATAGTTTCTTTTCTTATTATAGAATATTTATTAAAGTCTATTGACAAATTAAAAATTCTTAGTAAAATATAGGTTATGAAAATAGTTATTAACGTAAAATAACATTTTAAATTAATTTTTTATGAAGAAATAAGTAATATTTTACTGAGCATTTTTAATTTAAATTAATAAAAATTTAAGCGCATGGTTTATTAGGTAATTTTCAATTTACTAGATTGTATATTTAAATCATTGTTGCTTTCAAAATTTTGGTAACAATAATTAGTTTAATTTATAAACATTTTTATATATAAATTAAAATTTTAATGTTTTATGTATTCATGTGATTTACCTAACGGATATTAAAAATGTTTTTTTATGAATAAGCTAACAAAATATTTAATCAATGAACATTTATTTTCTTAAAAAAAATATAACAATTAGCAGCATTCACAATGGCTACAATAAATAATATAGAAAAAACAACCTTAGAACAGTTATAACAACATTATAAAATATAATATAGTTTTGACACCATAACATTTTAATAAAATTACACACCATGAAACCGTATTTACATACGTAACTTAAATCAAGATTATTAATTTTCTAAAAAATGGAGTAAATCGTTACAACATCAGTGCAAATTTAATAAAAATTCCTATAATACAATACTCAGTTTTAATAAATTCTATTTTCCCATAAAAATATAAATAATGAAATTAAACGAAGACAGAAATATTTTGATTTATTGTATTGTATCATAAAAAAACCTTTATTTAAAATTTAGACATAAATTGAGATTCGAATAAATTAAGACATAATTTCTGAGTCAAAATATGACAAATTAAGCTAATATGTTATTATTGAATTATAATGACTGATAATATAAGTTAATGGGAGTTAATTACATGCCACCCTTGTGTGTGTGTCTGTGTGTGAAATGTCAAATACACAACAGCGAAAAAATTAACGACATTGAGGAGAAAAAATTAATAATGAAATCTAAAATAAATTATAATATGGCAACAGATTTTTATGTATATATAATTACATAGTAATTTTGTAACAAATAATACTTTAATTTCCGATGCTCAAATTCTATCCTCATCGCTTATATCGCATACCATATCATACATCGCATATCATATTTTGATTAAGTTATTTGTCTATGTATTATAATTCAATAGCGCTTACAATTATTTTTATAAAGACACGTATTTACATAATGTAATATGTATTTATATAAATTTTAATTAAGCCTGAAATTATGCAATTATCAGTAGTTTCTCACAAATTTGATGAAAATGTATAAAAAATAGTTTTACTTTTCTATTCAGCTGGCCTTTTTAATCACTTTTTCAACTTGTTAAATAATTTAGTTGTCAAACTATTCTGACCCATTTTTCATACTTATTAAAATAATTTTAGCCATTAAATGCTTTAGCTATGAAAATACTAGAAGGAAAAATATTTTGAAAATAATTTAATAATTCTCTTCAGTACTTAATAATAAAAGATATTAAATTACAATAACTCTGGTAGACAATATTTTCATATCCTAAACATGTGCAAAATTTAATTTTAAATGTGCCAAGAGAAAAGTTGAAAGTGATATTTTTAAAATAAATTGTGATTTAGGCATTTTGGTTATTTAAATTTTTCAACAATTTACCATGCTTCTCTGGAAGTCTTAAAATATAAAATATTGTCATAAAATGATAGAAGAAAATGTTTCAGAGTCTACTTTACATAAAATCAAATGTGAAATTTAACCACAATAAAAGAAAGCATCCTACTTTAAAAAATGATGTGAAAACGAAAGTTATCTGTATTTATGCTTAACACATACTACTCCAAACACAGAAAAAATCAGTAGATTATCTATAATGACTAAGAATTGGGAGTAGAAAATCTCAAGAGATCACTGCAAGCGTGAAACTAAATTTAGGTAAGTGGCTTAGATACATTGCATTAAAGTAAACCCTTGTCGACAAGCTTTCTTTTCTATTCAATGCAAAGAGATTTCTTTCTGTAATCGATATACACCGGCGTCTACATTCTCTCGCATATTACAGCAGTATATTTTATTTATAAAAATGGGAAAAGAACATGTTATACTTTTCTTACCAGAGAACTACTTTGCCATAGACGTGAAT